>NW_023607854.1:0-33613 GCF_013339725.1 Rhipicephalus microplus
TCTTCTTACACATTCAGCTTTCTCCTGTTCAGATGTCTTTCCTAAGGGAGTCAATTTCTCGTAGTCTTATATGGTCAAACGCTACAATCTGGGTAAGGCCATATAAAAACAAAACAAAGTTACGCGCACACTAAAGACGCTCCCAAGCGACGCACACGCAAAATATAAATAAATAAATAAATAAATAAATGAAGCCATCTCCCACTAAAGGAAACCACGAGTAGATGCGAAGCAGTGAGCGCTAACGCTTACGCTGGCGGTGGCGTTGACGCTGGCGCTCATTGGGGCGTTGCGCAGGAGAGAAACCTGGGGAGGCACAAGGCACGCAGTGATGGAGCGGTGTTTCCTACTGGAACATGCCAATCGCTGCTAGTTAGTATTGAGAGATAGAAGACTCCGATTGCACACAAAGACCCACAGTCCGCTATTAGTTAACGTGCGCGCCGCGAATTTTTATTCTTCAACTACGTACAGTAGAAATCTCCCACCGGCACTACCTTGGAGGTCCAGATCCAGTGCCTATATATAGGTGGTGGCCAGTGAATGGTTGTGCAGCGTGAGAAGTCGGTTTTTCCAATCAAGAAACTCGCTAGCAGACGCTGCTTGCATCGGCGCTGCGATGTGAGAGATGGGGAGCGTAGTAGCGAAGAGAGGGAAGAGGGAACGCGCATGCGCAATGGGGATGTTACGCCGCTGCGAAGGATGCCTAGAGTATGGGAGGGAGGTTGTGAGCGCACGCAGGTGGTAGGGGAGAAGTGGAGAGAGTAACAGCAGCTGATGGAGAGAGAGAAGGAGGAGAGTTGCACATGCGTGATGTGAGTGCGGATGCCATCGACGCCGCGTGACATAGGCCCGAGCAAGAGATGCTTCACATCTAAAACTCTTATCATCTTGATGGTTGATGAAGCTTCCTCCACAACATAACTCTATTTGCGAAAGTGCACGCTTTACAGGCTGACACCGTCCGAGTGCCGACGTCGTTCGTCATAGGCTTCGCATCTAATAAATAAATGAACGAATGAGCTTCCTATAGGCGAAATGTTATATCACCAATTCCACTATTCCGTTTCTAAAACCTATTTTTGTTCATCGATCGTGCCCGCACGTGAGCGGAAGGAAGAAATCATTTCCGAAATAAGCCACGTGATTTTCTCGTTCGCATGCGGGTAGCAGCTCCTCCGCTGACGCTTACTTATGTATGTACGCATGCGCAAAAGGTGCAGAGCTTTACCGTTCGCGCACATCATTCGGCAAGTGAAGTTCCCGCCTTTCTTTCTTGCTTATATTCAATGATTTTGATGCTTATCAGATTAGCTCATTCTTTCAAAACTGGGCGATCCTCCACGACAACCTCTATAGCATCGCATTCAGTCAAACGTACATTTGCGTGATTTAATGACATTTGCAAGGCACCCAAGTGTGGCAGACGTCCATTTGCACCACGCAGCACACGTCGTTATCATTGTGAAGTGCTGCGCTGTTACGTTTAGTGAAATAACGCAAACTGCCGCCACCCGCCACTTCTTCACGCATTCGTGATAATGATTTCAGCAAAACGATTTCTCGGCTGAATGCAACGCGGGCACGTACGATTGGGGGGAAAATAGAGGCAACTGGCTGTTAGGCATGAAATCTGTGCAGACATAATACTCCAAATAAAAATAAAACGTAATTCAGGCAGAATTAGTCTAGAAGACGGCCCCAAATACACGCACAATGACGAGCATAATTCTTGAAGTTTTTGAGACAAGGAAAAAATACGACCGATATCCAACTACTGCGCCTAGTTCGGATTGTAGCCGTGAGAGCAATCTGACTCAAGCGTCGCAATCTTTCGTCGTTATTCTCACTCAGATGAAAAGAACGAAAAAGTGTTGAGGAGCAGGTAAAAAGAGCAAGAAAGAGGGGAGGGGGGTGACTAGAATTTTACTGCTCATTAGTTTGCCGGCTTTCATATAAAAAAGAGCAGATATGAAGGAGAGGAGGTGCCAAAGTAGGCTGTAGGAATCACATGTGCCAGACAAGGTGCAGTTCTTCTACACCTTGGGGGTCAGTTATTTGTGCCTAGGTGTTCACTGTGTAACAGCACGTGTGTCTTGCTGGACTTGAACGATTTGGCAACGCAACTAGAAACTTCGCTTTGAAAAGGTGACGAAATAGCATGGCGAAATTGACCAACTAATCTCCGGCGGAATGCGCTGAAACATTTCACACACACGGGGATGCGCAGGAACGAAAGGAATCTTTCCAGCATGATCAAATATAAGATGTATGGGATGAAATATTTAAAAACAAAAAAGACATTGTGAATTCTTTTGCACATTTAGGAACGTAGAATTCATGGGCGCCTCAGTGTTTCATTTTAGTCACGTTAGAGAAACAAACGTGGTTGAATTCAAACCAAGCTACACTCAACGACGTAAATCATTGCGTGAACGCTATGTTCGCATATCAACCGCCATTAGTTATTAGGGGCGAAGCTCCTTAAGGCGTGGGCTGTGCGTCCCGTGTATGTAGCCACCTCTCGTTTAGTTCTAGCAGTGTTCACTGGACGGCGGTACTTGTAGCTGATGATGAAAAGATGCAAGATGTTATAAACTAGACGGCGGTATTTGTAGTTGACGATGAAAGATGTGAGATGTTATAAATAGGAATGATATCACATATGGCGCGTGCCATGGGTGGAAGGCAATCGTTCGATTTAGTGCGGCGACATACGCTAGGAGGAGCGTTGTAATAAAATCAAGTGGGCAAAATGTACGGAGGATTCATGGTTTACCAGGTTTACTTCCGGAGCTTCGCCCACTTATAATCATTCACTTCGTGCATATGGCGGCACTTTTTTTTCATGTCTATCTATCTATCTATCTATCTATCTATCTATCTATCTATCTATCTGTCTGTCTGTCTGTCTGTCTGTCTGTCTGTCTGTCTGTCTGTCTGTCTGTCTGTCTGTCTGTCTGTCTGTCTGTCTGTCTGTCTGTCTGTCTGGTTATCCCTTCAATGTTTGCTTTTGATGGTTTGTGTACCTGTTTGTTTTATATCGACAGCAATTATATGGTCACTCCCGGTAGTTTTTTTTTTTTTTGCTAATGCCGTCGCTGTCGTGTTCCGTATAAAAACAAAACGAATAACGTCGGCGCGTACACCGTATGATTAACGCTCGAGCACCTACGCGTTGTGGATGTGCGCGGCTATAGCTCAGACGAAACGAGCCGGCTATCTCCGTCGCACGAAGGGTGCATGCCATAATATCACCCAGCGTATGAAGTCTGCAGTCCATGGCTCCTGAGGCAGAGAGGTAACGCCCCGGTCATCCGGCCACCTTCTCTCAGGAGAAGAAGCGTCAAGAAGGCAAGGGGGCTGCATCGCACGAGCAGCAACTGTGAACGTCGCCCAGAAGCGCGAGGTCACAGGCGCTGCAACGCACGATATCTGTATAGACATCGTGAGATAATTACGTTAGCACGTCGTATTCTCAGCGCTTCGCGTTTAATGGGCTGACAGCATAAAAGCTGCTTCTGTCTCTGTAACACGCAGTATTCCCTTAAACCAGCGTTTTGTTGGTTACGCGAGATTGGATCCGAACAATCAGCTACTAGCCATACTTCACGTACCTTTCCAGTTTGTCGCTATCGCGTTCATTGCCCCGCCCATGCAGCTAAATAGTGATTTGCTTGTCGTTCATTCGTTCGTGCGTTCGTTCGTTCGTTCGTTCGTTTGTTTGTTTGTTTGTTTGTTTGTTTGTTTGTCCATTTCTCCACAAAGTCATTATTAGGCAATTCATAACAGTGCCTTTCGCGTCCGAACCAAACCATTTGGTTGCTGGGAAACTTTTATTATTCACGTCGGTGCGGACACACTACAAGGCATGTCCTGTATGCCTCCAACACAAACGCTCGAACGCTTGCATTCTATGCACCATCATGACACATTCAAATTTATGCGAGCGACGACGTTGATTCTTTTTCTGTTTTTGAGGGCTCCCGCCCTGACGCAGACCATAGTGTCGCGAAACACACAGCTGCGTCGTTAGAAACTTGGGCCTGGCAAACTAGAAACGGTTTTTATTGATTCCACAGTGAAGCGGGGCACGCTTTCGAAGTCACACAATTCTCTGTGTCCTATTTAAACTTTGCGCACAATCTGATAAAGCATCCATGTTTTTTATATATGTAAACCAGAAACACTTAAAAAAAAGAAATCAATTCTAGCCATTATTCTGCACCTTGATCTTGCCAAGGCGAGAATTCTGAAACATCACTGAGATTTCGTTCCATTCATAGTCAGTGGAAAACTTGGGGCCAGCTACCCGAAGTAACGCAATAGGCGTCCCGAATGACGCTAATTTAGGTGGGTATTAGAGAGCCGATGCTTATATTTGTAGGCAATGGAAGAACAAAGTGAGAACTGTTTACGTTTGATAGCAACGCAGTCGCTAATCTTATTTGTGTTGCCGCCTATTTCTCCAACCTGGTGCCGACAGCGATTTTTATGCAAAAATTCACGTTTTAGGCTGTACGTCTGAATCACAGTGAAAATGAGTGCTCATAAAATTTCAGGACTGACAATTCACCACTCTTCGCTTTTCCTTATCTGTAGTCATTGGTGATACGGTTCGTAAATGCTACATACAACGCGCAAATTACGCAGCTATGAGTGGCTACAAATATCATTCTGTTGGTGATCACAATATTGCGGGATTGTTTCTCGGTGGTGGCGGCCTATGTGCTTACGTAAAAGAACATCACCTCGAAAAAAATGTGCTGTTACCTGCTAGTTCATTTGAAATGATAAATTCGAGACAGTTATCTAACAGATGCAAGTACTTGCGTAAAACGATGCTGCGGGATTGTTATGGCAGTCATGCTTGCGTGTGAGGGTGCATTGCAAACCAGTTGCATTAAGTAAATATTCTTTGACGCTATGCTTCGTTAAATTGCTTTGTTGAGTAATAAAACCCCGAAGTTACCAATTTACTGGATTCCTAATGGTTAACAAATAAAACAAAATACTTCGTGAATTTACTTATTTTTATTCACTAAATAGAAATTAAACAGTAGAGAGAAAGGAACATGCACAACGTAACTTGCTGGAGGTTGCAACCCAACCCACGCCTTTCGCATTAAACGTGCGTCGTTCGCCTCGTTTATATCATTGGCCATTCATGTGTATGCCACAGCAAAATAGTTTTTGTAAGGGCAGTAAACGTCAGTGTGAATGCCAGTTATTTTATTTTCAAAACTATCAATAGGTCCTATTGTGCTTGGAATTCATCTCGGGACAGCATTCGCTGCACTCGGCATTGCAGCCAATGTAATTATCAACGAACGTGCATGGTGAACGCGACAGCGATGAGTAAATGACACATGACTGTGTTTTCACACCACATCTTGATACCGCAGTTTTTTTCTTATCAGAGCCACAAAAGGCAATGAAAGCGTAGTGTGATTCTTGAAGACTACCAGACTGATGGTCGCCTGCTCATCGAACAAAAAAAAAACTATATTTCATACGTAGGTCACCGAAACGGTGGTCTCTCTCTACTTTTTTAAAACACTTCTCCTTCCCCAGTCAAGGTTAGGCAACCGGATTCAACCTTCCGGCCTTTTCTGTAACCTTCTTTCATCCTGCTCTAACACATGTGTTCTAGACCGGGGGTGTTACACAACGCTACTCAGTCGAAGCGATTGATGGGGGCGTCTTCCTCGGTAAAATATTGTTTAGCTCAGAAGCACAGACGAACAAGAAGTTGCAGAGTGTACCAAAGCATGTTCTTATGTGATGAAAACACGAAAGCATATTTTTTATTAGGTTGTTGTTACCGACGGGTGCTGCAAGTCTACGGCGGGAAATTCCCTCACTATCCACAGGTGGTTGCTGCAGCAGTTCTTTGCACCGACGCCATTTCTGTTGGGAGAAGTCACGTGCTTTATGGACGTGACTTTTGTGGATGAAGGCTGGGTGTGCGCTTTCGCTAATCTGGTCAAGAAACGCTTTCGCGTTAATTACTAAGGCTTGCTAACCAGTGCATGCTGCGGCTAAGGTAATTTATAACGTACGAGTGACGAGAAGGGTGTTGGTTTGGCTCCCGCTGCCAATAACTTAAGCAAATTATTCACGTGGCTTCCTTGAATACAGTAGCCGCTAGCATTCATGCAGACATATATGTCCGAAGACGAGATAAACAAAAGAAACTGTAAGGAGTACGACGCCATATTGACCAATTCCTGAATTTCGGCATTTTAAGCTAATCAGAGAAGCCGTAGCAGCGCTGTGAACCAATCATACTTGAGCGATGGCAGACTTCGACGGCATGCCATAATTTCATTATCTATAGAATGATATCCCTGTCTGCGGTGTTTTTTTGCCTTCGTCGTGTTCCGGCGTGAATGTCTGCATGAGTAAATGTGACCAACTACCTCAAACCAAAGCTTTGGGAGTACTTCCAGCAGTAATTACCGAACACACACACACACACACACACACACACACACACACACACACGCACGCACGCACGCACGCACGCACAACACACGCTCCAGCCACGGTAGTCTGGTAGCTAAGGTACTCGGCTGCTGACCCGCAGGTCGCGGGATAAATCCCGGCAGCGGCGGCCCGCATTTTCGAAAAAGGCGAAAATTCCAAAACCACCATTTGATTATGAGAGACGCCGTAGTGGAGGGCTCCGGAAATTTCGACCACCGGGGGTTCTTTAACATGCACCCAAATCTGAGCACACGGGCCTACAACATTTCCGCCTCCATCAGAAATGCAGCCGCCGCAGCCGGGGTGTCTTTTGATTCCAAAATTGGACGTATTGAAAACCTGCTATGACAGATGCCATACATAACCTTTACTTGTGGTGACGCATTACTGCACACCCAACTGTGCAAATCAGTGCGAAAAAAAAAAAGAACTTCATTTTGTGTTCACGTTAACTCATGTATTTACGCAAAAATGCACGTGCTTCAAGAGTACGTTTGGTTAACTCCCTCAAAAAACGCTTAAGATCATCATGTTTTATTATTTCATTTACCCGATCATGCAATCTCCAGCTTTCCTCGTCTTATATATATATATATATATATATATATATATATATATATATATATATATATATATATATATATATATATATATATATAGCACCGCTGAAAACACTTGTGAGTGCAAGTCACCACGCCTTTATGAAAAGACGGATATTTTGCATTAAACATACCTTGGCCTACTGTCAGCACTCGTATTCACCTACATAAACCTCGTGTTCCAAATATCCTTTTTCTCAAGCCATCGCGCACTCCGAATTGTATGTTAAATTTTAAAATGTATGAACACTTCCTGTTTTACAATTAAAAATATTGTAATAAATAACCGAAAGCTGTGATTTGCTAGATACGCTACAAAGCACTGCAGTGCAGCGATAAATGTTAAGGCTATTTTCTGGAGCCTGGCATAAACCCACACACACGGCGAATTTTAATCTAACGGTACGCGTAGCATCCTCACTAGCTTTAATTTATAAGACGACTTATTACTTATTTATGCTATGTATGTCCCCAAGCTCAGCTTCAGAGCGCTCCAAGCTGCGTTTTATTTGTGATTGCGTTGCTCTGAGCTCGGCACAGAAAAATAATTAAAAAATTAAAGGGTACGATGCCGGATAAGACAGCGCAATTCTTCTGGATATTTTTAAGTGGTCTATATTACACTGCACACATCTATCTATCTATCTATCTATCTATCTATCTATCTATCTATCTATCTATCTATCTATCTATCTATCTATCTATCTATCTATCTATCTATCTATCTATCTGTCTGTCTGTCTGTCTGTCTGTCTGTCTGTCTGTCTGTCTGTCTGTCTGTCTGTCTGTCTGTCTGTCTGTCTGTCTATCTGTCTATCTATCTATTTCTCGAAACATACTTGTCATGTTTGTAGAGTAAGAAGTAACAGCTTTCCCACAACGGTGAACCAAATAATGTGATAGTAACAAATTGCAATGACATAAGAAGTGAGGCCAGCAGGTACTTCTTATGATTCGATCTCCCGCAGTTTCACAAAAAGATTATGTATGAGAATACAGCCACTCCAGGGAAGCTTTTCACACAGTCTCATCGCATTGAGAGATTAGCACGTAGAACGATATAAAAGCCACCCGCAGATGGCTGCCGAAATAGCAAGATAGCGTGAGCGCCAGGCATGTCGACCACGCCCGTAAAATCAAAGTTGCCGCTCGGCATTTTCTCTCTGCTCGAGCATTTGGCAGCTGGTCTAACAGACGGGTGGACCTTATCCCCTGCAACCTTCGAGCAATGGAGATGGGCCCGGTCGGTTTCATATCTGCTTCAGCCACGTTCATCGCCCTCGATCGTGCGCTAATACTGGCGGGTAGAACGTACGATGCGCTGGGTGATCTTATCAATGAGAACTTTATACGAGATATGAAAGTAAGGCAAAACAGCCATCAAGACGGCACATGTAATTGCTATCGCAATAAAAGTGTTACTATTCGATTAGTCTACAGAAAAGACAAAGACAACGGAGAAATGGTCGAGAGAGCTGACTAACAACTGCCACCTAAGCGCAACGCAAGCATGAATGTATGCTTACTATTTCGAAAAGTTAATTAGAGCGCGAAAACTTGACACGTTCACTCACACACGCACACACCCATGCATCAAACACTTAACTTTTTGAAATGATCTACCAACTAGCCCAACAACAAGTTCTCTTAGTATGCTTACTAGTCCCTTTCATTGCTGTTTTCTTCATCAGAACAATAATGTTTAGGGTGTCTGCACGTTTCCAATGGTAAGCCGGAAAAGTTTGTAGGCGGTTCTAATTTACACAATCAGCGCAAGAAGAAGTGACGTAAATACAATTAACCTCAAGGTTTTTACGCGCCAAGACCACCATTCTATCATCAGGCACATTTAGCGCAGTGACATTATTTTGCAATGTCTGAATTTTTTTTTTACTGTGCGAGAAATCTATTATGCTTGAGCTTTTTTTTTCTAGTTTATTCCCAAGGTGGCAATCTCGGTAAGAAATTTATATGCGAGGTCACTTTGTTGTTCAAGCTTGTTTTTTTTTTTTCGTGAAAATAAAAACGAGCGAGCTAGGCAATGACTTGAGCTAACAACCCCGATATCACAGATACGAAAAGCAGCAGCGCATATATGATAGCAACACGATATCAGTAGCGCAACGCTCTAGCTATTGAATTATCACAAAGTGTAATAACCAAAAACTGTTGTGTTTTCTGTAGCGCTCATGCAAATCCCCCCTCCTCTAATTTTGTCTTAGGTAGGATTAATAGTGTAATTTCTGGTATTTAATGTCCCAAAATCATGGTATTATTACCGGAGACGCCGCATTGAAGGGAGTCAAGCAGTATGACCTCTTGGTGCTCTTTAACGTTCATCTCAAATCTCAATACTCAGCGTTCTAGCGTTTCCGCCTCCGTCGAAATTCGGCCACCGGAGACGGTATTCTATCCCGCGACCTTCAATTCAGCGATCGAGTCCCACCCGCACAGCCATTGTTTGGCAACTATAGAGCTGGCTGTCACAAAATTTCAGACATGCAGCACACAACAGTAGAGAGAGAGAGAGAGAGAGAGAGAGAGAGAAATAAATATGAGAGGAAAAGCAGGGAGATACAACATCAGATGATCGACGACATGATATCAGCAGTGCAACGCTTTTAGTTTCGAACTTCTGCGGTGTGCAATAATAATAATAATAATAATAATAATAATAATAATAATAATAATAATAATAATAATAATAATAATAATAATAATATAAAGGGTTTTACGTCCCGAAACCACGATATGTTTACGAGAGACGCCGTAGTGGAGGGCTCCTGGTATTTTGACCACCTCAGTTTATTTACCATGTCCATAAATCTAAACACACCGACCTATAGCATTTCCGCCTCCATCGAAAATGCGGCAGCTATGGCGGGGATTCGATCCCATGAACTTAAGGAGCGTAAGAGCGATAATAATTGTTAGTGTTTAACGAGCACGATATTGACGGACTCCGTAGAAGAGGGCTGCGGAAATTTCGACCAGCTCGGTTTTGTTAACGTGCACTAAAATTCAAGTACAGAGGGCTCAATTATTTTCGTCTTTATCGAAAATATTTGCGTGTAAGAACCAAAAACTAACAGGTATCCTGCCGCTTTGACGCACATTTCTCCATGTCATCTAAGCCACAATCAGCCCGAAGTGCTAACGGGCCACACATGCGCGTGGAACAAAGTTTTCTATTTCAACTCACCAAAGTGTAGACTCCGCACACGAAGCTTCCTTTGCGCACGGAGAAAAAGCAACAACACGACCGCAGGATAGCCATCTCGAAATCTAAGGAAGGGCGACTTCTCTATTCAAGACGTTCGGGGAGGCAACGCGATCGGTTGTCAGTTACGCTCTTCCAAGAGCAGACCGACTCTACCGCTTCGCCGTCTCACGAGCGACTCGCCAGAACCGACGGCGAGCACTCAACTCATACCGGCCGCCGGGCGCTGACGCGGCGTTCAAACACCGCGCGTCGCGTCGATCGCACCTCCCATCTCCTCCTACTTTCCCTCGCTCAGCTCACCCGTCCTCTCCCCAATTTCTTCACGAGTGGCGGCGCGCTCCCCTGCCTTTACTTGCTCGGAAAACGATGTCGTCTCTCATGTGCTGATTTGTGGCATGTTCTTTTGTGTAGTTTATGCTCGTTCCATCTAGCTATATATCTGTGCAAGTGTTTTTTGCACGCGTGCTGTGAATGGGTTTGCTTGCGTGTGCGTGTGCGTTTCGTATAGGCGGGTCGTTTTCTCATTCATAGTACCTCATGCTGACCTAAACTGAATACCTATTTACACCCATTGTATGATACCTTCCACACATGGCTCAAATTTTTGTCGAAGTATTGACGTCGAATCAGTGGGTACTCGTATGAGATGTGCATTCGTAATGCATGTGTATTATTATGAGTGTAATTTAGGAATTTTCTTTTAACGATGTTCGATACAAAAAAAATTCGAGTAAATTTACTCCTCTTTAATGTAGATCACTCTGGAATTACAAACGAACACCCGCAAATTACATATGAAATATACAGTGCAATAACAAAAAAGTAAATGAATAAACAATAACGTGCAGTCTTGACATGCCGCCTCACGACAATATCTCAATCCTCCGCCTACATGCTGTTGTAAAAGACAGTGCTTCCTGCGTGGTTACGTTTACTTTTGGCCAGTATGCCTTCAGCAGCTAATAGTAAAACAGGAGCCTCAAACCTGCTTCTTTCGATTGCACTTTGATTCGGCACGCGTTACATCTTCATATCATTTGATGTTTTTCATTGTCGCGTTAAGATCCCTTTTTTTCGGGAACGATCTAACCAAACACTGCAGCTTGTTTGTTTTTGCGAGCTATTACTAAGAGCTCTCGAAGAGCTTATTGTCTCTATTGATTGCTGCTTGAACACACTTCTTGTCGTGGCGCCTCTTGTTTTCTTTGTTTGCTTGCTGTACAGAATGAAAGCGCTTTGGTTTCTGTAGAAGAAACTCTTAGCGACTGATAAAGGCGGTGCCGTTCTGGTACAACTGCATTAAGCAGTCTTATCACAGTGTGCTTCTAGACGCCATAGCAAATAGATAAACGCTTTCACACAAACAATCGAATGCCTACGAAAACAACGTCTAGATTCACCTGTCAAGCTGATTCAGTGCATCTCTCTCACCGCCCCTCTCTTCCTCCTTTCTCACCCATTTGTACCTTTCGCTAGGGCAGAGTAGCAAACCGAAGGTGCATCTGGTTGACTTTCCTTATTTGCTACACTCTCTTATTATACAAGTAATTCTTGGAGGGTGTGCGTTCGATCCCAATCCAATAGGGTCGCGTTGACTTGATTCAGTAGGACCAACGCATCAAATAACAATGGAATGTAAGAACTTCATTTTTTTTTCCTGCAGCATGCGCGTAACGGACGTTTACCACGTAGAGACCGACTAGGAATACCCGGCAGCCACTCCGTGAGCCTGCTGGACGGCCCATTGCTGGTCGGGGAGAAGTGAGCTGAAAAGGCCGAATACCTCACGCAGCAACACCACATACCAAATGACACCGCATCTCAACCCATGCCGAACAAGAACGCACCCATTAAAAGCACTAAATAAACTACTTCTATATATACACGTTTTCATACTTTTTAGCTTCTCGGCTTACTTATTTTTTATGTTAACGTAATTCGAACAGTGGACAGTTTATGTCGTTGTGCCTAAAAATACTCGACGACGTCGTGTTTGGATTCGGAGAAGAGAAAATCTTTTTTCAGGCAGCCGCACCGCCAGCTCCAAATCCGCCGAAGGAGCTAGACGTCACGGTTTATTTTAACAGATACGAGACGCTTACAGCGTTTTGATCTCAAGGCCACGCGCTCGAGCTTCGTTGCTACAGGAAGGTCGTTGACGACAGGAGCATAACCAGATATCTTTTTCGGGGGAGAGGGTGGGGGCACTGTCCGGATTTTGAGGGGAGCACCCCTCGAAATGGTCGTTTCTCGCTCTCTATGTCCCGGCGACAAATAAATTTTGGGACGTGTCCAGAGTGCCAGGCCCTGGCTACGCCCCAGGTTGACGAGGAATGTTAGCGCCACGATCTCCGTGGCCATAGCACGCCTATGGTGATGAGATTCCTGAGCAACTGCAGCCGCATACGGCTGGGAAAGAGTGCGAACATTCAGCCTCAAACCGTTCTACAAGAAAAAGAAGTGGCATGACTGCTACAGAGATAACAGCGACTGTAAATTTAAATAAACATAGATGCGGTCTTGATCCGAAACTAACTAATAAATGTCATATTTTTTAGAATGCGCAGCATTTTCTTACAGTTAAGTAATGTTAGCTATACATTATGCAATCGTCGTCGTTCTCGTCGTCGTCGTCATCGCCGTAGTAGTAGTAGTAGTAGTAGTAGTAGTAGTAGTAGTAGTAGTAGTAGTAGTAGTAGTAGTAGTAGTAGTAGTAGGCGTCATGCAGGTCAGGTGAATAAAGCGGGGAGTGAATAAAGAATTGAATAAAGTGATGATGATGATGATGATGATGATGATGATGATGATGATGATGATGATGATGATGATGATGATGATGATGATAATTATCTAGATAGGACCACACTGTCTTAGTCCACCTTCATACACTTTCATTCTTACAGCTTCTCTATCCGTTGGTTTTCACAGCTAAGGACTGGTTGAATTCCTTAAAATCTTGTTTCTCTAACACAGTTTGAATGCCACAGGATGGCTACGATGAGCGTGGATGGCGAAGATATCACGCAACAAGAGTATGAGAACGACGCAGGTTGGCGCCTTGTGAACAGAAAAGGACGAGCCAACAAAGAAACCACAACGCATGAAGCCAAGGACCAAGAAACGCACTTCTCAAGCGAGAACGTGGTCAGTAATAGATGGAGGAAGGGACAGAGAGCAAGACAAATTGCGGCTGCGAGCAGGATGCCCCGTCTGCCGAAGGAAGATTACAAGATAATTGTGCGCCCACGTGACGGCTTCAAGGTCACTGACTACGGGATCAATAGTCTAGAATGCTGCATCGCCAACGCCGCTAAAATACCCAGGAATGAATCGGAAGAAGACACGGTATGTGCCAACTATAAACAGAACATTCTAGTGGTCAGCACACCATCAGAGGAGCGCGCCGAAAAATACAGAACCATCGCTAAACTGAAGATTGGGGACAAAGAATTCGAAGCCAATGCGTACGAGTCAGCTCCGGAAGATACATCTAAAGGGGTGATCCGAGGTGTAACGCAGGACGTGTCTCCAAGAGAGATCGTGGAAATGCTGGTAACCCCGAGAAATCCGACAGTCCTCATGGCCAAGAGGATGGGAAACACCACAAACGTCATCGTCCTCTTCGATGGGCATCGCGTTCCAAGTTATGTGAGCTACGGAAGAGCACTGGTCAAGTGCTCACTATACTGCAAGAAAATAGACGTGTGCTACCAGTGTGGACGCCTTGGTCACAGAGCTGACGTCTGCCCGAGCCCGAATAACAGAATATGCAGAGGGTGTGGCACTAAGAATCCACCGCAGGAGCACGAGTGCGAAGTGAAGTGCCAGCTGTGTGGCAAAGACCACCCGACGGCAGATCGCCATTGCAAGGCCAGATTTAAGGTACCGTATCTGGTGAAACGACGCCGCTGGGAACGAGCCCGACGGGAGGAAGAAGAAGCACTTTACTACGAGACGGAAGCGAAAGCACTTCACAGGCAAAGATGGGGTGACTCAGGTCAAAGATCGGAACATCGGACGCGGGACGCATCCGGACCAGAAGCCTTCACCAAGCTTCAAGCACAAAAGAAAAACCGCTCTACGTTTACTACCACCACATCTATGTCGAGATCCAGATCGAGGTCCAGATCGAGGTCCAGATCGAGGTCCAGATCGAGGTCTAGACCCAAGACCGGCAACACCGGGTCTCCCCGATCAAAGGAGGGAGGAGGATCCCAAAGCTCAAAAGGACCGAGCGGCGTCCGTGGCACCGCGGGACCCTTCCAGGTGAGCTGGGCTGATGTGGCCTCCGGGGCGCGCGCGGAGGCAGAGGCTGCTTTTCAATGTAAATTAAGGCGCTAGAGAACGAATTGGCGCAGATCAGGCAGAACAATGTTGCATTTATGAATGAGATTAGAAAACTCAGGGAAGAAAATGATTTTCTGAAAAACGGAGGGGTTACACGCAACGAGGAAACCTCACAAGTTATAATGAAGGAAAAAGGCGCAGCAATGGAGGAAGAGGTAGCAGCCCTCACCCCTGTTAAACGTAAACCAGAGAACGCTCCGATTAAAAGCGTGGTAAAGAAACCGAAAGCAGTGGCGACGCCACAAGAAAGACACGAGGAATTCGCAAACACCATGGAAGCCAAAATGGAACAAATTGAAAAAAAATTGCAAAATAAGCTCGAACAACAAGAAGTTAGATTTGAGGCAAACATAGAGGCCAAAATTGAGGAGCTAGGCAAGACGATATTGCAGAAAGTGCAGCAAATGGTGGCTGATTTCGACGCCAAGCTAGCAATATGGGGATCGCAGTCAAGTGGTGGGGGCCCAGTTAAGACGTCTTTTAAACCGTACGCTAGGACCTCGGTGCCCACCGAGGAATTAGAGAGCCTGTAACGCCGCCATGGACAGACAAAATAGCTACACGATTTGGCAATGGAATTGTCGAGGATATACTCGAAAACGATACATTTTGCAACAACATCTTAAAGACACCAGCACCCCGGATGTTATAATGGTGCAAGAAACGCACGGGCTGGTCAAACTGTCGGGATATAAGTCATTCGGCAGTGCTGATGGGGAGACAAAGGTATTAGCAACGTTGGTTAAGCGAAATCACGCGGTGGTGCAACATGACACGGAAATCAAGGCAATAAATCACATTCTCCTCGAACTCATACCCACGCGAAAAACAGAGGACAGTCTTTTCGTATTGAATATTTACAGCAGTCCTAAATGCAGAAAGCACAAATTCCGCACGCTGTTTCGAAAAACCCTCGCTATAACGGGCAACCGGGCGCTAGTGATTGGAGGAGATTTCAACGCCCCACACGGTGCATGGGGATACAGGATCGAAACCCAGAAAGGCAGGAACTTGTGGTTGGACGCACAGGAGGAGGGCCTGACGCTCGTGACCGATCCATCCATTCCTACAAGAACAGGTACTAGCGTTTGCGCGGATACCACGCCAGATTTGACGTTCACCAAAAATATACTGGACACGCAATGGACCAATACGCAACATGACTTGGGAAGCGATCATTTTATACTTGAAATAACGGTGATGGCAGGGCCGCGGAAGGCAAAAGGCAGACAACTTAAACTTGTCGATTGGGACAAGTTCCGAAACATCAGAGAGGAGCCCGACGAAATGATACGGAGTATTGAGGAATGGACCAAAAAGTTAAAACGAGACGTGGAGGCCGCTACGCAAACGGTGCCACCGGAGGCGCAGCTAGAGTATGTAGACAATAAGCTTCTCCACATGTGGGAAGCTAAGGAAGGTTTACAACGGAGGTGGAAAAACCAAAGGCACAACCGGACACTTCGTAGAAAGATAGCTAAATTGAACAGAGATATAGAGCAATACGCCCAGCAGCTGTGCAGACAACAGTGGGAGGAAAAGTGCAATGACATGGACAACCAGATAGGAATGGCGAAAACGTGGACCATCCTTAGACATTTGTTAAACCCGGACGGAAACAAGTTGGCAGAAAGGCACAATATTAATCGGTTAATACAAAGATATCAAGGTACAGAGCAGGATTTCCTGAATGAAATCAAGAAAACATACATCTCTCAAGCGCTTCCCGTTACACACCCTGATTACACAGGGCTAGCAAATGATGATTTAGACAACGAGATCGGGGAGGCAGAAGTGAGGGCCGTCTTGCAAAAACTCAATACTAGATCAGCACCTGGACCAGATGGCATAACTAACAAAACGCTACGCAATTTGGATGACGAGTCCATAACTAAGTTAACTGAATTCATTAAACAAATCATGGAAGGCAGGACAGATTCCGCAACAATGGAAGACGGCAAAAATCGTGTTAATACCCAAGCCAGGCAAGCGAGTGCAGATTGCGGACTTGAGACCCATATCTCTCACATCTTGCGTGGGGAAACTCATGGAGCACGTGATTCTGGAGAGGATAACTACCTATCTAGAGGACCGGGATGCGCTTTCCACCCACAATGATAGGGTTCAGGAGGAACCTCTCAACGCAAGACGCAATGCTACAGTTAAAACATCAGATTATAGATAATCCGGGAACAGCGACAAAGGCCATTCTAGGGTTAGACCTCAAGAAGGCCTTTGATAATGTAACCCATGCAACGGTGCTAAAAAGGGTAAACGATCTAGATCTGGGACAACGGACGTACAATTACGTGCGTAATTTCCTGACGGGAAGGAAGGCAAAGATCATGATAGGGGACCTAGTTTCAGAGGAAATTGAGATGGGCAGTGCAGGTACGCCGCAAGGCTCGGTATTATCACCTATGTTATTCAATCTGGCTCTAATTGGACTGCCAACCAAACTCCAAGCAATCGAAGGACTGAATCATACTATATATGCAGATGACATCACCCTATGGGTGAGAAGTGGTAGTGATGGCGAAATAGAGGAAACGCTTCAAACAGCAGTCGAAACGGTCGAGCGGTATCTGGAAGGTACTGGGCTAGCCTGCTCTGCGGAAAAATCAGAGCTGTTGCTGTACAGACCTACTCGTAGAGGTCGCAAACCAGGCAACTGCCTGCAAGGTCTTGCTCATAGAGAAGAAATACAGTTAAGAACAGCCGATGGAAAAACCATACCCATAGTCGACAGGATCAGAGTACTGGGTCTGCTCATCGAAGCCAAGGGCAACAATGGAGAAATCCTCAGGCGACTGGATGCAACTGTAGCCCAAATAATGAGACTCATAAAAAGGATAGCAACTAAGCACAGTGGCATGCGGGAGGAAAACACGATAAGGTTGATACAGGCATTCGTGATTAGCAGAATAGTATACGTAGCGCCATACTTAAAATGGCAAGTCGCGGAAAAGATCAAGCTAGACTGCCTCATTCGAAAAATATTCAAACTAGCTATAGGGCTACCGATTAGCACAAGCACCGACAAACTGCTACAGCTAGGCCTGCACAATACAATAGATGAGCTTATTGAGGCGCAGCGTACGGCGCAATATGAACGTCTCTCTAAGACACGAGCAGGAAGACATATCCTAGAGCGACTAGGTATAACGTATAACACGCAACACGGCGTTAAGGTGGACATTCCAAAAGAGACCAGGGAAACAATGATGATACCACCCTTGCCAAAAAACATGCACCCCGAACACAATAAAGCTAGACGAGAGACAAGAGCAAAACAAATACAAAAAAAAGTTCGGTAATGACAAGGACGCAGTTTTCGTAGACGCTGCTCGATACAAGCGCAAACGGGGGTTTACCGCAGCCGTAATCGATAGCAACAAACGCTGTATGACATGCGCGACGATACGCACCACAAGTACCGAGACAGCGGAAGAGGTAGCCATAGCGCTCGCTGTAGCTCAGACAAACGCAACCGTGATAGTCAGTGACTCTCAAACGGCAGTGAGAAACTTTGCCAACGGCCGCATCTCCCCGGAGGCACTACGTATTATCAAAGGAGGGTGTCGAACAAGCCCCAGAAATACATATATTATATGGACACCTGCTCATGCCATCGCGGGGGACAGCAACAATGGGGCTGTACATGACGCAGCTCGAGGGCTCACCGACCGAGCTGCCCTCTCAAGTGCCGCCCCAACCTCCTCCGGTGATTACGGCGTGGCAGACGAGTGGGAGTGGGAAGACAGAATGACCAGATACAATGAAATTACAAAGCATTATAGATTACAGAGGGGCATATTCCCGCCACCTCACCCAAAATTAACAAAAAGACAGTCTGTCGAATGGCGGCAGTTACAAACTAGGACATATCCGAATCCTGCACTATCGCACATTATATATCCTGATATATACAAAACGGACAGGTGCAAGCGTTGCGACTCCAGAGCCACTCTGGAGCATATGTTATGGGAATGTAGAGGGATTAGTACTCATAACAAGTATGCGGCCTCTGCTGACAGCCTTCGCAGCGCGCTGGGAGGCCGCAATGCTCAGTTCCGTCCTCGAAGACCAAATGTGGGCCGTCCAGCGGGCCGAGGAAGCCGCCAGGATTCAAGGACTCCTGGCCGTAACCTAGGCGGGGCCAATCGCCCACCCCATCTACTCGCCGGACTCTGAATAAAGTTCTTTCCTCCTCCTCTAACACAGTTTTTTTTTTTTACTATAAATGTATGACCGTTTGTTGCTAGCACTCGTTTTCGCATGTAATACGTACTCACATCGATATTATTGGTACTCTGTAATTATGTTTCTGTAATTAACAGCTCGCCTCAAGAAAACTTTGTTCACGCACAGGGTGAGGGCCACCTAACACCTATTAGCGTGCATCCGGTAGCTCAGCTGTACGAGTTCGCTTGGCCTTGTATGAGACTGAGCTGCGCTGTGACATCGTGCACTAAACGCTTCTCGGTAACTAGGCGTATAGGAGGTATACGTCCACGGGGCCACCTGAAAAACTCAAATGAATGTGCAAAGACAAGAACTCACTGCAGCTCTGGATAGACTGGACGATCGGCCTTTGTCGGAACAAAGGATTCTGGGTCATTGGCCAAGCCCATCCTCAGCCCGGTAGGCTTTGAAAGCTTTGCAGCGCTTTTTGCGGCAACTGGCTTCAGAGACAGACTTTAGTGTTTTATACTCTTTGATGTTGCCTTTCCTCTGTCGCAATATTTTTTGTAATTTCTCTCTCTCTTCGCATCAGTTTTTTTTAACATATTTTATTCCCCTCACCTCTTTCCCCAGCACAGGGTAGCCAGCCTGTCTAACAACTGACTAACCTCCCTGTCTTTCCGCTTAAACTTTCTTCCTTCCTTCCTTCAAATGAATGTGCACTTTGTCGAATTGAACTGGGGGCATTTTGTTAACATCCACTGTCAAGGGTACAAATGACTTAGGCCAGTGAAACTACATAGAAGTGTTGTTTTTGAGCTATGAAGTAAAAGTAGAGATAAGAATGCTATACATCAACGTATCTGCCACACTTCATGCGATAAAATGAGAAGAATAACGAGTAAACATAGAATCAGCGGGAGAAATTACCTACACCAGAGCGAGCAAAGTTCCCCGGAAGATTCGCGGCCATTGGCACTGGCCAGCTAGCTAAAAGCAGTGCGCTATCTTTCATGCTGAGGAGATTGGTGAAGACCAGTTTTTCAATACCTTATTGTGCACACGAATTGGCAGTAGTTTGAGAAGCGTTCGTAGACTAAAAATATGCAAACATTGCACTCTGGGACACTGCCCCAAGCCATTGCAAATACGCAAACTGACACGCTAGAAATTAAAAGAAACGAACAGGTGACAAGCGCTAAAAGGTGCACTGAAGGTAACGTTTTTCTGTTTATAACAAGTACTGGCTCATGTGCGCTGACTTTATATATCCTGTTTGCGTCTGTTTCACTCTAGATATATTTTATCGTGCGACACTTAAAAATATATTCGTGCGCGTGAGAATAAGGACACGTTCAGAGACACTTGTCCAGTTCATCCTGTCTAAAAAAATCAGCAAAGTACCTTGGTTTGATTGATTTATATGTAAGGTTTAACAGGTTCTTTAACGTGCACCTAAATTTGAGCATGAGCCTACAACATTTCCGCCTCCATCGGAAACGCAGCCGTCGCAGCCGGGATTCGATCCCGCGACCTGCGGGTCAGCAGCCGAGTACCTTAGCCACTTGACCACCACGGCGTGGCGCAAAGTACCTTAGGAATCGAAGTTATGCGGGGCATGCGGAGGGAAGGTGACCATGTTGTAATTTTTTTAGTGGGCGACACGTTATGAATACACGCTAAATATATGTACAAATGATGCACACACAGACATATGTTGAACAGTTGCATATGTGTAGTCAGCCAGTTGTTTGCACTCGCGCAACGATGCTAACCGCAACATTAGCACTAGCAACACCAGAAGCGATAAGCTGATATAAAGTGCTGGTGAGGATAGAAGCCTTCGACCCGCCTATATAAATCAACTTCAGTGCATGACACCTAACTACAATTGACGTTAACCCGACGTAACGGCTGTATCAAAGAAAGACATGTGTAACGTTTATAAAATTGGATAGACAGTACTCTAACCACAATTGACGTTTCACGAACAATATGGTCTGTTTGAAGATTAGTTCCGAGACCTCGCGTGGCTTTGCGGTAGAATGATTGATTGCCACGCAGATTGCTAGGGTGATCGATCCTTGCTGAGACCCTGAGATTTATTCTTTGCACTCATCTGGTCAGCGCGGCCGATGTCAGGTGGATAACAAACAAGGGTAACACACATTGGTAATCTTAACGCTTACGCGTTGAAATTACCCATGTGTGTTACCACCGTTCCTATGTAGTTACTAAATTAGAATCACCTGTGGCCCTTACCCGCATACCAGTACCCCAAACCTCCTCGCGGACCAGCTCATCATGTTCGTCAAACCATCTTACCCTTCTATGCTAATTTTGGTTCACGCAAAGTTGATCACGAGGTGATCACGAGAGCACCCCGACGTAAGGAGATAGATAGGTAGATAGATAGATAGATAGATAGATAGATAGATAGATAGATAGATATATAGATAGATAGATAGATAGATAGATAGATAGATAGATAGATAGATAGATAGATAGATAGATAGATAGATAGATAGATAGATAGATAGATAGATAGATAGATAGATAGATAGATAGATAGATAGATAGATAGATAGATAGATAGATAGATAGATAGATAGATAGATAGATAGATAGATAGATAGATAGATAGATAGATAGATAGATAGATAGATAGATAGATAGATAGATAGATAGATAGATAGATAGATAGATAGATAGATAGATAGATAGATAGATAGATAGATAGATAGATAGATAGATAGATAGATAGATAGATAGATAGATAGATAGATAGATAGATAGATAGATAGATAGATAGATAGATAGATAGATAGATAGATAGATAGATTCGCATTTAGTATTATCATTAACCCTCCGAAGAATGAGGTGTCACAATTGAGCTGGCGGCAACGTCTCCATCTTGCCTCTTCGTGAGCAGCATTCTTGTACCCATTTTCTTTCCGTAAGGCAACGACCTTTATGTCATTCCGGTCTAATTATTGTGTTGCTTTACAAAACAGACTCGCCATAGTATACAAGTGGTTACGATGCCCGGCTATTGACCACAACGTCGCGGGATCGAATATTAGCCGTGGCGGCTGCATTTTGGCACAGTAGAAATACTAGCGGCCCGTGGACATAAATTTGGATGCACGTAATAGAACCCCAGAAGGTCAAAATCCTTGGAATCCTCCATTATGGCGTCTGTCATGATAATATCTTGATTTTGGGATTTCTTATCTCGAGTTATTACGTTTCATACTGATGCACAACTCGTTGCCACCTATGTTATCGCATTTAGATCGCGAGCTTCTCGTCTCAGTTACTAGTGTGCTGTTCCACAACGCAAGGTCAAAGGGCTCGTAATGGATAATATCTTGGCGCCAGTCAACTCCTGGAAGAAGGAAATTCGCAACGTTCTCCAGCTGCAATATCTTCTGTACATAGACGGTACGACTCGGCTTCCCGTTGAGCTCATAGGCGTGGTGCATGCGCTATTTGTACTGCTGCGTGCATTATTCCATAGCAGTCGAAAACCCGCCACGCGTAGTGCATAATGCACGTAGCATCCTAATGCTACATGCAGGTAAATGAGTCGGTGTGACTGCATGCTTGATAAACAAAAAACGGGCAATGCAGACAAGTAAAAAGGAGTCTCAGCAAACCACAAGACCCTCGTGTGTGTGTGTGTGTGTGTGTGTGTGTGTGTGTGTGTGTGTGTGTGTGTGTGTGTGTGTGTGTGTGTGTGTGTGCGTGCGTGCGCGTGTGTCTGTGTGTGTGTTTGTGTGTGCGTGCGTGTGTGTGTGTGTGTGTGCGTGCGTGTGTGCGTGTGTGTGTGTGTGTGTGTGTGTGTGTGTGTGTGTGTGTGTGTGTGTGTGTGTGTGTGTTGTGTGTGTGTGTGTGTGTGTGTGTGTGTGTGTGTGTGTGTGTGTGTGTGTCTTCCTGTTTCGTGCTTCCATTTATATGGATAATTCATGATGGTTATGAGGCCCCTCACTACTCCGAGTTCAAAGATGAGGGAGCAGTTTCTTCCTCACATTACAGTTACGCACGAATTCACAACGCCATAATAATTTTTCGGAATGGTGTCGTACTGCGAGAGAGGCCATGTGCTCCTTCTCCACGTGCGAGGTGGATGAGCGTCGAGCGCACGTATGACAGCAGACGAACAGGTATTGCAGAGTGTGACGAGCAGACGACATGTTGACGTAACGGCGAAATATGTGGGGATGAGGATTGCCGAAAGGCACGCGTATAAAAAGGGATTGTTTCTTTCAATTAGTGAAGTAGCCGCGCCTCCTATAGCACCACCACGTTCGGTATTATTAACGATGGCGGCATTATGAACTCCAAGCACACGTTCACTTGAAATGTTGGAGGATTATCAGAGGTGGTATAAGTTCCTTAAAAAAGATAGAATTGCCATCGCGCTTTACGGTAAGCAGCAGCTCAACTGTTCAATTCGTTCACGCACTTTACTTGTTATATTCACGCAGCGTAGCCATAGCCGTTATTGGACCACAAATTCTGATTTAGCGGACCATAGAGTAAATATAGCTAATCATAAATTTACAAATTATGTTCTGTCTAACAGAATAACGAGCCACCCAATCCACTCGTAGTATTTTGTTCTATTCATTTATGCTTCACCCACAGCCAGAGATGATGAAGTACACACTAATCTTCCTCACTACAACCTGTGCTTCATTGGCACCGTGTCGTGCCATTATTTTCTTCGCATGCCTTGCCCAACGCATATATACACCGAGGCTACTCGGTCCGTGCAGTCTGCAGATGATCCGCTTATCTTCTTAGCGCACGATTGAATGATGTACGGGTAGAGAGAGCGATAAAGCCAAGTGCATTAGCGCTTGCCGACGTCGAAGAGAATTCGAATGAATACGTCCAAACCATTCTGTTCATTCTAAGCTCAAAAGCCTCGATTTCTAATGGATGTGAGCATTCTTTCTCACTGAGAAGAAATCGGGAACACCACTTTAGTTTTTGCAAAGTATCTAATGCACCTGAAGTGGCATCGCAGTTGGCTGCTGAAGCGACCATCCGAAACTTGGGCAACGAACGAAGTTTTCAGCGCTTCGTGTGATATGTCGAAGCAATTGGCGATTGTGTTTCGGGGAGGTGTGCGCAAAAACGTGGCTAGTATTCTTTGACGTTTTCTGCGAGGGACCTGTTTAAGTGATTCATGGCGAGAGATTCTTCATAGAAAGAGTCGCTAAGGCGGAGCAACTTATCAGGTCCACCAGGCCAGCCACGCCGGTGGCAACACTGTCTTTATCATCACCACCACCACCACCACCCCCACCACCCTGCACTACCATAATTTGTGGTTAAATAGGCCATGCCACGTGGCTCGTGTGTTTTCGTCAAAAAACGCTCTGTAGCTTGCTTTGTTTTTGTTTTCTTTTGTGAATCTCTCATTAAGGTGTTGCCTTCACAGGAAAACTTAAAGCGCATGCAGTTTCGAATATGGAAATTGCCTTCAGGACGGTTAGGAAACGTTCGCAGCACATTTTTCTCGCTAACCATTTCTTTCGATCTAATTTTATGTGTTGGTTATTCTGAACAGCAGTCACTAATGAACTTTAGAAATATGGCTTTAAAAACGCACATGAACAGTATTTAGTCAGATTAATTAGAAAGGATGAAGCTTTAAAGAGAATTACCTGGAAGAACCCTATGTAAGGATTCTTTTGAGAAAGTTGGCAGTGTTTCAAAATAAATAAATAAATAAATAAATAAATTGTTTGCCAGAACTTCCCGTTTGATAGCCGCATTTTCAAATAGTCGTGAGCGTTTTTTACCTTACAGAAGTTATTTGGAGCAGTGAGGATAAAAGGGCTAGCGGTGTTTCAGCGGAAGGTGATCGCTCCCTAAATATATGTGATAACTTCACTTTATTCCAAGCAATCGTCTAAATGACGCGCATTACAACGTTTTGTTCTAATACACTTGACTTGATGTTCACAACTAATTGTTCGGTCATATCATCAATTCATTACTTACCTGACCTGAAGGATCACCGTACTGCACATTTTCCTTGTGCACTTTAACCCCAGCGTCTGGAGCACGCAATGAAAGTAAGAAAATATTACGTGAAAGGCGTCAATAAGTTCCGACTTAGAAGTTATCACTCCCGAAACACAAGCGCCGATTTTTCTGGGGTGTGGTGCAATAACTCGGATAAGTGAGATGACGAGTACTGAGAGAGAGAGAAAGAGACAGAAATAAAGATGGTGACAGAGGGAAATTGTGTAGAAAAACAAATTCTTTGTGGGGCGAGACTCGAACACACGTATGAATCATACTCAGGCGAGCAGCTACAGACCCGAGCACAGCCTTGGATGAGGAGGAAGGGAAGAAATGAAAGGCAGGGAGGTCAACCAGACGGGCGTCCGGTTCACTACCCTGCCTGTGGTGAAGAAGTGAGGGGGTGAAAGGAGAAATAAAGTAGAGGGTAGAAAGCTTTGTCAGGCTACATCTGTGCCTCTCCTCTGCACGCTTACAAGCGGTCGCTTAATCCGGCCTAGTGATCTAGTAAATTAAAAATAGGGGTTGAGAAAAAGAGGCGAGGGAAAGAAAGACAGACGAGAGGGTGAAAAGAAGATAAAAGAGAATAAAAAAGAGTAAAACATAAGATAGAAAAAAAAACTGAGAGAAGGCAGAAATGGAGAGAAAGAGAGCGAATCAATGACATAGAAAGAAGCAGAGAGTGATACAAAGAGACAGATAAAAGAAGCGAGAAATGTAGAAATAGAAAGAAATAAAGCATAGAAAAACAAAAATAGAAAGAGACAGAAATAGAGAGAGAGAGAAAGAGAAACGGGGAGGTGAGTGTCAGGGCGAGGGAACACCACAACCATTAGGGCGGAGCTGAGCTAATTTTTTTCTCACTCTCTAATAACGGTTATAGACAACAGCTATAGCGGTGGCCAACTACATCACCGAATTAGGCCGTTGCTGTAATCTAACAGCTTTCCCTGTAAGATGACTTTTTCGAAGTGGTACATCCCACAGGCTCTATTTATACTCATTCGATATTCGTAGTGCAGCGGTAAAAGGTGATTTGCGCGAGTACAACGGCGAGAGCGAAGCAGTCTAGCGCAAAATGCATTCAGTATACCATATGCCACTAAAGCATAGTTATATTTAGTTAGTTAGTTAGGTAGGTAGGTGAATAGTTAGTTAGTTAGTTAGTTAGTTAGTTAGTTAGTTAGTTAGTTAGTTAGTTAGTTAGTTAGTTAGCTGGTTAGTTGGTTAGTTAGTTAGTTATTTAGTTAGTTCGTTAGCTAGTTAAACAGTTAGTTAGTTAGTTAGTTAGTTAGTTAGTTAGTTAGTTAGTTAGTTAGTTAGTTAGTTAGTTAGTTAGTTAGTTAGTTAGTTAGTTAGTTAGTTAGTTAGTTAGTTAGTTAGTTAGTTAGTTAGTTTATTCCTCACACTTCTGATTTTGTCAGCGCACACGCCCTGAATGCCAAACAGCAAACATAATGGGAAACTGATATTTCCGCTCTGGAATGGAAAATACCTATTCCTTCCGTTTCCCAGCAGGGTCCCTTTGGGAATCACGTTCGCCGTGGGGCGGCTCGGAACGTTTTTCTGTTGTTGTCATCTCATCAGCATGTGTCAAACCTCCAGAGTATACGGATCCCGTATTCTTCGGAGAGATTGCTTATTTCGGTTGGTGCGTTGTGCGAGTAACGATCAGTGAATTCGACGTTTCGATTCTTGTTTTAGGCTTCCTGACGACACAGGCCCTCAGCGTACACTGTCTTCATGTAAATTTCGCATCACCTTGATAGTCAAACTTTGTGAAATGCCTGGACGTCGTAAAGTAGTATGTGCCATTCCGGCGTCATTGATACAACAACGGGCCCTTCCAATTGCGTTGCCATGGCGATAAACTAGTAATAACAGCTTGTAATTAATGTTGTGCCTACCAAACAAACAGGCGAGCCTTTAGAACTTCTACTATTTTTTTTTTTGGCGTTGAATGTATCAACTACCAGAAACGCAGCGTGAAACTCTTGAAGCAATTCGTAGCGCCTTTACATTACTGATCTGTAAATTAAATACCTTTATTAGACTTTTATCTTCGAAAGAAAGAAAAAAATTGCAGCATATCAACGGAATGAATCCTGATGAGTGGGGCGAAGAGTCCGTCAATCCTTCCGTGCTTCTGTCCGTGCGTCCGTCTGTCCGTGCGCCAATTCATCCGTACGTGCGCCAGTTCGTGCGTCCGTTCATGCATCCGTTCATGCGTCCGTCTGTGCGTGTGTCCGCTCGTTCATCCGTCCATCCGGCCATGTGTGTCTCTCCGTTTGTCCATCTGTTTTCTGCTTGTCTGCCTGTCTGTCTGTCCGCGCGTCCGTCCGTCTATCTTGTGAACACTTCAAGTACCGCCATCTCACTTCTTT
Organism: Rhipicephalus microplus; assembly: GCF_013339725.1. Lineage (NCBI taxonomy): Eukaryota > Metazoa > Arthropoda > Arachnida > Ixodida > Ixodidae > Rhipicephalus > Rhipicephalus microplus. Next base: position 27,270 of record NW_023607854.1, read on the forward strand.
TTACCGCATATTCATCATATACAAGTACCGCCCTCCAGCGGACAATCCAAAAACTAAACGAGAACATGCACCACATTTCTGCTGTCAACGCTGTGTTAACACCGAAAGTGAGATAACGACGCCGTGCTACGTTTTTCGTAACATGTGGACATGCGGATATGTGCCCGAAGGCGGGTATGTGCCACTAGTATGTGGGTATGTTCCACAGGTTACGCACTACGACAACGGGGGACGCACAAGCCACGCCATAAGGAGCTTCACCCCTTAAAAAATGAAGAATACGGTCGTAGGCAAAAGAATGGGAGTTGATTAGGCCTAGCCAGACTGGCTACCCTGAGTTTCGGAAAGAGGGTGAGGACTGATATATGGGGAGAAACATAGAAGTCTTTGTATCGAAACAAAGATCGATGATACGAGTGATAGGCTAATGGTTGTACGATGTACCCGCCAGTTAACGTTTCCATTAGGAATCCCTATTGATTATTCAAGTGGATGGGCAGACAGGGACAATCTTAGCATGCGTAGAATAGAAAAAGTCCTAAAGGACTTCCGAGCGTCCACAATCTGCGCAAACCACGACAGCGTTGTAGTATTACTCGAGATGCACCAGTCTGTATAAACCCTCTCAATGAGCTGTGTGAAACCGTTCACGCGTCGGGGAAACTCAAAGAATATGACTCTGTGCAGTTATCATCAAAAGGTCGCGATTTTGATTCTGACTCCGGCTGAAGTGTTTCATAGGAGTTTCTGGCCACCCCTTTAACCCTCTTCTTCCTACTTTTTTCAGCTTGTCATTCGAGAAAAAAAAAGTAGCCTTTCAAGCTGAAGACAGTTGTGGAAAATACTCCACAGATGTGTCGTACCTCCGTGGTATACAAGTTTACAAACATCCGCGTTACTTATTGGACATGAAATTTTTCATGTTTACGAAGCTACACCAAGCGAACCTACAGCAAACATGCATAACGTTCTGTGTCGCATAGAGCTTGCTGTTAACATGTTGACCGTATCCTCCGTGAAAAACTCAAGCTATCACAGTGATTTCAGGAATCATTGACGTTCTGCCGAGACCTCTTAAATTACTCTGACACCCTGGGAAAGGTTTCCTGTCGAGCTTTATTCAACGGCAAATTTCTAGGAAATATTAAAAAGAAAATTTAACCTTCACACTTAAGAGAAGCAACGAGAGAAGCGACATTTCCACTTTTTTTAAATAGCGCTTTGTATATCGTATCGTATAGTATATGTTTGACGAGTTCGTCACATCGTAATTGTTACTGAGACTTAGTTACTGGCTTTTATACAATGCTTGTTGATCAATTTTGATTCGTGGGTGTGCTACTGTACATACAGTATGCTAAATTATTATGATTTCTTCTTCGTTAGCGCAACTCGCTCTTCCTTAAGCGTTCCCTTTCTCTGGTTTGCAGCTATGCTACACTTAGGCTGCTGTTATTCTGCACCACCACCAGATTCCTTTGCCTGAGACATGCTTGGATTCTAATTTATGCAATATGGAGATAAACTATTTAGATTACAAAGCACGGGACACCATTTTCTTTGTGTATTTGTGCTCAACAAGCATTGATTCCAAACGAACAAGGCTATTTCATTTATTTTTATTTCCTCGAGACGCGGGGAGCTCTTCGATCACTTTCGTGAACAGAAATCGCAAATACACGTAATTTAATTCGCAGAACTGCATTTGACTTACAAGCAGGGCTCATAGTGAGGTGGATTTACTCGCTCTGGTGTTTTTTTAAACTACTTGCAACAACGAATGTAAAGCAGAATGAATGTCTTTGTTAACCTTATTCTACCTCCATGGGGTATTTGCAGCAAAACACACTCCGAGTGCAGTTCACTTCATGCGCAATAGAGTTCAGTTGCAGCTTTAATAGAATATGAAACAGCGGGTCATGCCATCTCTCTCTACTTTGTAGCCTGCATATATAGCATATGCTTGCTTGAAGCACGAGGTCGTTCGTAAGGCTTTGGACACGGACAAAGGAAGACACATGAACAGCGTCCACCCCTGGTAAGTTCCCTTGTCCGTGTATGAAGTAGCGCTGTGTTTTTTTTTCTTTTCAGATGTAGCAATCGACTTGGAGCGTAGTGCTCCTGAACAAAACATAAAGGAGGCACGTATTCTTTCAGCTTGTTCCTATGTCTGCAACGCTTGGAGAAACATGAGAATGGCTTCACGCTCTGAGTACGCCCTATTGCCTACAACGTATGGTCCTTGAGCACGCTGGCTCGCTAAAAGCGTCATAAATTTAATCTGCTAGCCTTCCAAGCTGGCCAAATAGGCTTATCGTTTTGGCGCATACTCAAGCGTGAAATGGCCACCTGCTGATATTGAGAGTCACCGGATCCCTAAACGTGCGCTTCTCAGGCTGTTGGCGACATCAAGCTGGCGCGTCACTGAGAAGGGTTTAAGTCATGCAATCTGCCAACAGAACTTTTTGCCTCAAACACGATACGTGCATGAACCAGAAGACGGTTCACGTTTTTTTACCCCACGGCCGAGCGCTGCTTGTCTGCCACTCAGTGGGTAAATTCAGGGACCGCGCATAACCTTCGCGTGATATACTGCAGCGCAACAATGCATTGTCGTTGCTTCATTGCGAAGCCCACCGCAGTGGCACAAGCGCCGACAGTCATGTGTCATCGAGCATCGCGTTTGAATCTCATAGCGCTGCAGCGCACGTACTCAGCTGGCACTCCAGCATGATTCTGAGATCGAATTCACAAAATTTCCCAAGTGCGGCTTTCCTTTGGTCATCCAGTTTCACTATTGATATGTTTCGAATCCTCATTGGATAAAACATTCCTTTGCGAAAATCTTTATCGAAAGACGGTTTTTGTGAGCACGGGTCCCAAATTCTTAAAGAGGATACGCGGCTTAAAAAGGGCCACTCTGAGTTTTCAGTGCGCAATAGTATTCCGGTGGATAAAACAGTGCATAACAGAGCAACCTGAAGTGCAGACTGTGGAAGAAGAGGAAACCAGGGTGGCATTCAGGGCACAGAGACATGACCACGAAAGCGGTGCAAGCAGTCCGCCCGCAGTATCGACAATAAACGGACCGTCTCTCCACGTCTGGGGAACTAGTCACTTCGCAACAGCAATGTCCCCACAGCGCGTGCCATAATATCTAAATGTTATGTACGAGAGCGTTCAAACCCCTCTTTCTCAAAAAATGACATGCTTGCCCAAGCTGCCCCTAAAGCTATCTCACATTGATGCCATGAAGATCAGAGCGCGATTGACTTGCGTTCGTGTTTACGGTGGACATAATCGGTTCAATATCACGCAAGGTGCACTTAAGCAAACAAAATCAATCCAAATACTGGTTACCCAACTCTAAATCTCTACATTGTCTTCCTATATGGTCTTTACACTCAGTCGCTTTAAGAGGCGTGCGGAGAATAGTGCTGTAGCCAGGGCTTGCCACACCAGGCACGTGCTCCTCCAAAACTTTAGGGGTGAAGCTCCTGATAGCGGCACCCATTCGTCCCTCGTAGCCGTTGTAGTGTGTAAAAAGTATAACATTTTGACCTCCAAGGTGGTGCCGGTGAGAGATTCTTCTGTGCGTTGTTAAACAATAAAAGATTGTGCTCAATGTACATGCCAATGGCTGCTAATGGGGAATGACAGACGAGCATTCGGCTTTTAGTTAACGCGCACGCTGCGATCCCCATTAGCAGCCATTGGCATGTATATTGAGCACTATCTGACAAGAAAGGGTTGCCACGTTATACTCGCTGGGTGTAACCTCCTTAGTTTTAGAAAGGTTTAGCGAGCGTTGAGCCGCAGTGCCATGAAATTATGAACTAGTATATACCATGAATGACTCGAGGTGGTTAAAGGTGGGAAGTAGATACGAAGCGCAAGCCGTAAGAAAGTGTGCGTGTGCCACCTCTCGTTTAGTCCTTGGAATATCCGCTGGATGGCGGTGCATATGCGGAATATATGATGAAAAGATGCGAGATGGTGGTGCTTGGAGTGTTGAATAGATGGACGAACGGACACACAGACAGATGCAGGGACGGGCTCACTGATGGCTGCCCCGACGGATGGACGCATAGACGGACGCAGGGGTGGATGCATGGACGAACGCAGGGACGGACGCACAGATGGACGTGTGGACGCACGAACAGACGCACGCATGGACGGGCGGATGGACGCACGGGCAGCCACACAGACGCACGCATGGATGGACGGAAGCAAGAACGAATGGGCGGACGGATGCTTCGCCCCACTATCCATCATTCACTCCGTGGATATGCTGCCATTTTTTTTTATTCTGTCATGAGATGCATAGCAAAAAACGACATTGGACCACATTCGTCTGTTCGAACCCCCTTATGATCAAAGATCCCCACCGAAATAAATCGCTGCCTATGCCACTGGTGGCGATGCCCATCTTATGACGAAAACATGGCTGGTCCCGGAGGTGGCACAGTCCCTTCTCTTTACCTACCGTACTTACTGGCATACCGCCAGTACTCGTAAAGATTGACTATCTTTGCCTTAATTGTGTTAAATACATACAGCTAGTGTATACCATTCTTGACTATAACATGCCTAGCATATTGAATGTTTTGCCGTATATAATTTAGCCAAATGAATATCTCACTTATTTTTGTTCCAGCCAGTGGTGCTAAATGGTGGCTGTTATTAGCTCCTGTGTAGATAAATGATGGTAAATATTGGCTTATGCTGACTACGGCTCATTTTATTTCTCCATGATTATTATCGCTGTTCCTTCATTCATTTCTTTTATCTTGTACTTGCTTTTTACCTCAATCTCCTTCTAAAAAAATCCTTCTCTATCTATCTATCTATCTATCTATCTATCTATCTATCTATCTATCTATCTATCTATTCGTGTAAAGTTTGGTGCCACATAACCAAACTGGTCGCTAGAGTTACGTTTATTGTATTTACTTCATGCCACTGACTCCAAAATAAAGGTGAAAGAAAATCCTGGAAGTCATTTTCTAGAGTTCTCATAAACTCTTATCTTAGGACGTGCTAAGATCACATAATGAGTAAGTGTGGAATTGGACCTTCATGTGTGCTTCATTTTTTTTTTTCGTTGCAATCGATGCGGACGTCTAACTATTGAAGGAAATGGGAAATTGGATGACTGCTTCGTCGTAAGATCGAATTCAATAACCACATGAATGTTCTATTCTGGTATAGCTGGCTTGCTGTGAAGAGGTTGAGGTTAATACCAACACAGTTTCTATAGGTTCTGCAGCTTGAAAAAAAAGTTACACGAGAACAAGAACGAACAAGTGAAAAAAGAACACATAGACAACTGAAACAAATAAAGAAAAAAGCGTGGCAATGGACAGTTCAATTTCAGAAGTTTACTTTGTAATAGAACGACGTATCTCTACCCCGAAAAAGTATTCTTAGTAATAGTGACAATAGGAAGCCTAGAAAGCAACCCGGGGGACAACATGAAGATATGCTGTAATATGTGCCATGGGAAAGTTATCCTGTTTTCGTCCCATGTGTCGTGAAAAATTGGAGCCACTCGAGAGGAACTGAAAACCCTCATGATTTTTCATCGATGCAGACTGAGAGCGAACTTCGCAATAAATAAATAAATAAATAAAAAGAAAGTTCTGTAGAAACCATGTCACCGATGATGTTCTATTTGCAAAGTGCATATCGCTACTCGCGTAACACACGCGTCAGTCCAGACTCTTCAAAACGCTGACAGCTCGAAAATTCAATCTCTTACAGAGTCGTAAAGTTGCCCACTTGTTGTGAACTATATTTCGTCGACATGGGCGAGTCAAAGTCAAAGATTCAATTTGAAAACTTCGAACAGCCTTAACAAGATCAAGCGGCTTAGCCATTTCAGTGCATCATTTATTATTTTCCTTCTTAAATCATTATGTCTGGGTATACTTTATGTTTTGTTGGTTAGTGATTCACATTGACGAAAGTTCTTGCCTTGCGTTCGTAAGGGTCTTTCCATCGCTTTGCGTGGCATGATTTGTTACTACATAGTAAACGCTTATTGAGATCCGTAACGTCGATGACGTTAGCGTCTCAACCCAATGACTGTGGACAACACGAAATGCGACTTAAACACTTAGATAATGTCCTATATTAGTTTCGTGTTTCAAAGGGCGATTCGGAGCTCAAAAAGTCATGTTTACACCTTCGAAACCCAATAACTACAAGCAAAACGTTACAGCACCGCACTAAGCATTGCATGAACGGTATAATGAATGAATAATCGTAAAAGATTTGTCGTTGGGCTAGCTGGTACAACATTCCAACACATTAATTCGAGCGCAAACACCACACACACACAC
>NW_023607855.1:0-62057 GCF_013339725.1 Rhipicephalus microplus
CGGCCTATTAAACGCCGTCGAGACTTCAATGCTGCTACTGTCTTACAATATTTTTAAAGTTCTCACAGCCTTTGATTTTTCTGGTTGTTTTCCAGATTACCTACAAACACCAACTCTGGTATAGAAAGCACACTAGTTCTAAACAGTTGGGTGAGGGCGGCCTTTTATATTACCCGGTTGGTCCGTCAGGGATGCTCATTGTCTCCTGTTCTATATGTCCTGTTACGTCTGGGAGTCCACACCGAACGTCAATGCGTCTGCAAAGGCAATCTCTATCGAGGCCAGCGATCGAACCCGCCTGACGCGATCAACTCAAAGACGTAATTACGGGGTGGTGCCAGTCTGTCTTAGGAAAAGCACAGTGAGGTCCCTCAGCCCACGAGCCCGATGAAGCAATCGGTGCCTTCCAGTCTGGCGAGTCTTACGCATGCGTGGCAACAGCACTCGTCCTTGGTTGCAACCCCGCGCAGCGGCTCCAGATTTGATAATCATGGCGCAGCCTAGCGGCGGGTATACATTGGAGGATTCTGACATCACGGCTAGCGGTGCTTCTGGTTGGACGTTGGTGACGCAAAAGGCCCACCCGGTGCCTGAATGAAAAGCCAAGCGGCGCTTCGTCAGCAGTTGACCTATGCGTCAGAGAGACGCCGACGTACGCGTGCGAGAGAAGACATCTCGTTGCTTTGAGCCCCACGCTGTCGGCGCGGCCGGTACCCTTGGTAGCGGCGAGTATCGTGGCGACCTTCATAACCCCGTCGGCGGCGCACTTCGTAACAGTGGATGGAAGCTGCGGGATCGGGCGGCGTCAGCGATATCGATTCTGTGAGTGCCTGATGTTTTCCCCTAAGTTCACCAGACAACTCTAGCACAGGTTATAGTACTTTAGAGAAGGGTTGTGTGAAGCATTAGAGTGAGCTTTCATCATTTCAAGCCAAGTCAAAGTGCTTTTAAACCTAATTTAATATGAAGGGTCTAAACACGGCAGTTTAAAAACTTGCTTGAGCGTCTTGCTAGTAGACCTATAGTGGTTACGGTAAGTAGATTCTTAGCAGAGCCAAACAGCAAGAGGCTAGTGTGAACGATTGAGAACCTCAAAGTGAAGCAACTCTTCGAAATTTCTGAGAAACTTGGCTTTACTTTAGGCCGTGCGAAACAAAAGCAAGTGATCCTTGACATCATGAAGCATGAAGGAGTGTCGGCTGACGAAGTCGATGACGCCTGGGTGGATATCAAACAATGCCGCGAGGAGGCTGAAAGATGAGAAGTAGAAGATCGCGAACGCGAATAAGCTGAAAAGGAAGAAGTTCGCGAACGTGAAGAAGATGAAAGGCAAGAAAGTCGCGAAAGTGAGGAGGCAGAGAGACAGGAGCGCCTCGAGTTGAAACAAATAGAATTAGCAATTCTACAGTGTTCGCAGGCGCCTAGCGTAGCTTTTACGACAGTCAGGTCAGCGGTCAGCAAATTCGGCACCAACTATCCCCGTTTGTAGTAGGCGAGGACATGGCGAAGTATATCGTCAAGTTTGAACACGTCTGTGAGCGAAATGCTTTGGAGCGGTCTTTGTGGACGCAGAACCTGTTAGCTCTTTTTTCCGGCGAAGTGTCCGACGTGATAACGTGCTTGTCGAAGGAAGCGTGTGAGAGCTAAGACGAAGTTAAGGAAGTGCTCTTGAGACGTTAAAAGTTATCACCCGAAGCTTTCAGGCAAAGGTTCCGGTATGTTAAAAAGGGGAATTAGTCACACGTTGACTTCGCGTTTCGTCTTGAAGCCGATTTCATTGCCTGGCTCAAGGGCGAAGGTGCTTATGACGATCATGGTAAAGTGGTAGAATGCATTGCATTGGAGCAATTCTACCGCTGCATCGAGGAGGATGTCAAGCTTTGACTGCAGGACAAACTTGGTGAAGTACAGCTATACTCGCCGAAAGTTGCCAAGCAGGACAGTGTGCGTTGAAAAGAATGAAAGAAAAAGAGGGTTTTTCAAAGAAAGCTTATTAACTGAAAGCCACTTCGCACCGTAATTTCAGGAAGGACCCGTCTCTTACGAAGGGCACTGTAAAGGAATGGCAAACGGAAGCGGAGAAATCCAAAACAAAGCACTGATACATAACCGGCGTTTGAATCACGAAAGAAGCTAATCTACTACAACTGCAAAAAGGAAGTGCACATCGCGATAAACTGTAAGCAAAAGATTGCTTTCGTAACAATCCGAGAATTAGAAAAGAACATGCGGTTGTTATAGCCATATCTCCAAGAAATTAGTGTGAATGGAAAAACGTGTCGAGCACTTCGAGACTCAGCGGCAACCATGGACGTTGTCTATCCTTCGTTGGTGTCTCCAGACGAGTTTACAGGAGAATGCGCGTGGATCAGGCAAGTCGCCGAGAAGCACACTGTTTGCTTACCAATCGCGACGGTTGTCATTGAAGGCCTGTTCGGTAAGCTTCGCACCGAAGCGGCTGTGTGCCGCACTTCCGATCATTTTCCTTATCTTTTTTCTGATAACTCACAGCAGCTACTAAAGAGCAGGGTAAACTGTTCTTCTCCAACTTAGCGTACATGGCCCTCACGTGATCGCAAGCGCGGAATCTTTCGCAGGAACTTGATCTTGTTCAATGTGGTCAAACACCACCTGCAAAAGCTGCCGAACTTCGTGACTTTGGAATCTAGAAGTGGCCATTTACTGAGGTGGAGCATGATACTACAACAACACAACTTTGACGTTCGCTACAAAAAAGGAAAGCCAAACGCTAATGCAGGCGCATTGAGCCGTGCGTTTTAGTTAGTACCTTCTCCACCTTTCGGTCGTTCGCTGGCGAGCCGGGCAAAATTTTGTCCTCATCACGGCTTTAGCTGAGCGCTCTCGTTGAGAGTGATCTCAAGGGGTTAACTTTATGTTGCATTCTATTTCATTTCGTCGTTGTACGTGTGAAAATTTGAGTTCGCATTTTGAGAGTCTTGTGTCCGACATGTGCCTCTTGATGTAGAGGCAACGAAATTCCATTGGACACGTAGCTAGGTATATGTTGTACTATACTTTGCCTGGTGTTCTTTCGGGTAACAGAGGCCATTTGCTTGTGTCGTGTGTTTTTGTTGTTGAACCGTTGTGGACAAGTTGCAGAACCATAGACAAGTGCTGCTACCAAAAATTGTCACAAGAGACAAGCGAAGCTGGCCGGCAAGTTGTGGCGACAAGCCAGTAGAACTGGAATCCGTCCTCAAGAATGAAATGTGTTCACGGAACTGACCCTAGAGCAACATTCTCGCCATGGCACTGGAGGCGAACCTGGAGAGACCTGGGAACGAGAGCGCCCGACATCCGAGCTTCGTTGAAGCAGCTAGTCTTTCCGGTGCATTGTCTGGCGGCAGGGGTCCTGTTACTCCTGGGAGTCCGCACCGAACGTCAATGCCTCTGCAAAGGCAATCTGATTAAAGGCCAGCGATCGAGCCCGCCTGACGCGATCAACTCAATGACGTCATCACGTGGCGGTGCCGGTCTGTCTAAGGCAACGCACAGCGAGCTTCTTCAGACCTCGAGCCCGATGAAGCAATCGGCACCTTCCAGTTTGGCGAGTCTTACGCAATGCTAGGCAACAGAATTCGTCCTTGGGTGCAACTCCACGCAGCGGCTCCTAATTTTATGATGACGCAGCCCAGCGGCGGGTCTCCATAGGAGGATTCTGACATCACGCCCAACGGCGCTTCTGAATGGACGTTTTTGACGCAAAAGATCCACCGGGTTCCTATGAAAAAGTTGGCAGCCTATCCAGGAGTGAATGATGGAGAGTGAGGTGAAGCATTCGTCCGTTTATTCGTTCTTGCTTCCGTTCGTCCATGCGGTCATCTGTGCGACCGTCCATGCGTTCATCTGCCAAAGAGAAGGAAGAAATATACAACATAATCGAAAATATTTCTAAAAACGTGGCAGATACCACGTACAGTGGGAACCGTTGATATGCGAAGCACGAATGAGAACGGTTGATATGTCACTATAAAATCTGCACAAGGTGGCGAAGTGGAGGTAAATTATGCCATATATGACTTCCGTGTCATGTTTGTCATGTTGGATATGTCGTTTACCTTCGTAATCAATTCACGTCACTTGATACCAAATGTAGCATATGTGGAGCTATTTCTTCATTCATTGACATCACGTAACGCCAAATTCGGTATACGTGGAGCTATCAAAATGGCCGCGAGTGCATAATGAGGGGCCCGATATACTACAACGTGACGTCGACGCACGCGATCCCTGGCCACAGCGACGCTACGTTAGCAAAAGGCGAGATAGTCTGACGGCAGGCGCGACCAGCGTCTGTCGGCACGGCCCGACGACAACCGGCGCGAACTGCGACATGCTGCATTTCGTATGTCAAATGATGCATTACCCAGACAGCACTGCGTCTGCCTCTTTTCGTGACGAAATGACCCCGGACGCGCTGAAACGCGCATGCGTTAGAGCAACATATGGCAGGACCGGCGCCTGGCTTGGCAACGCCGGCATGACGCCACGAAACGAATGCCGGCGCGCACGCGCGCTGGGTCACTTCGAAAGGTATTGGTACCTTGACTGTGGCATATATTCATGTTCCCACATGAGACGCACCCCATGATTATTATGTGTGCACCAGTCACATACCTTCGTCATCCATTGACGTCACGTAACACCAAATTTGGCATAATGAAGCTAGCGAAACAGCCATGAGTGCATCATGAGTGTGGCATGTAGCCATGTAGTTACATGACACGCATGTTGTGATTATCATGTTTGGATGTGTCATTTACCTATGTCATCCGTACGCGTCAGGTAATACCGAATTTGGTACAGGTGAAGCTATAGTGAAACAGCCACGAGCGCATCATGAGCGTGGCATTGTGTCATGTGTTATATGACATGCATCTCATGAATTATCCTATTTCACCAGTCGCATACCTTCGTCATTCATTCACGTACTGTAATAACAAATTTGGCATAGGTGACGCTAGCGAAATAGCCGCTTGCGCATCACGAGCATGGCATGTAGTCACGTTGGTAAATGACACGCATCTCATGATTATCAAGTTTGCACCAGTCGCATACCTTTGTCATTTATTCACGTACGTAATACCAACATTGGCATATGTGACGGGACCTAAACGGCCGCGAGTGAATCTTGCACATGGCATGTAGTATGTTGTTATATGACAGGCATGTCATGACTTTCATGTTAGGGTATGTCGGTTTTGTTCACCATGCGATCATGTTATACCTTACTAGTTTTGCAACGGGTCATGTGAACGAAACCACCGCAAGAGCAGGGACCACGAAATGTAAAGGATAACATTCATGACGTACATGTCACAATTTTCATGTCAAGACTAGTAAAATATGCTTGTCGTACAGTCATGTTATGCCATACGAAGTTTGGTATCGATACCATTATTGAAACGGCCAGGCGAGGTAAAAGTCGTGGGCGGCTAGAGAGATAGATAGATATATAGATAGATACGCTCAAATTCACCGAAGTTCGCTAAGAAATGGTTCGCATTTATTATTGTTTTTATAAGGTGGCCAGTAAGTGCTGATTGTTTATAGAACACTACAAAAGAATGATCCACACCCAGAAATATTTCTTTATCATCCAAATGAAGCAACGCGAACTACGACTTCAATACGGCATCCACGTCGAAAAAGCAGCGAGAAAGCCCAGAGGGCAAGAATAGTTAATGAAATACAGGAAGTGCGCCCATGCAAAATAAACAGCCTACACTTGGGATGCAGGGAACGTACAAATAGACGAGGCGTGAGCACTACTCGGATCTCGAAGGGAGTCAGCATGCGAGCCAACTACTAATCAACGCGGAGGATCTCTCTCCAGATAGTCCTCCTAAGCATATACACAGACAACAGACACGGATGCGAAAAGGAGCTTCATTCTACCGGCAGTGCTTTGGGCCTGCCTACCAATTTATCCAACACGCCGGAGCCGGCGAGCCCGCGAATAGGAGGCTACTGCGCGGTAACAGAGGCCGTCGCGGGTGTCGCGCTTCCTTCAAAAATATAGCTCCAAATTATACTCCCGCTTTACAATAACAGCCTTCGATGACAAGTATAGCGACGTTATGACCAAAGTCGGCAAAGATAGGATGTACCAGCTGTGTGGCTGTGTGTCACAACCGCCAAAGCAGGCGTGGTTTCAGAACGCACATGTGTCACTGCTGCACTTTTCCCTTTTTAGGGGCGAAACTCCTTAAAGCAGCACCCGTTCGTCCCTCGTAGCCGTTGTAGTGTGTAACAATCATAATATTTGACCTTCAAGGTGGAGCCAGTGAGAGATTTCTTCTGTGCGTTGTTGAACAATAAAATATAATGCTCAATGTACATGCCAATGCTGCTGATGGAGAATGAGAGCAAGGGGCATTCGGATTTTAGTTAACGCCCACGCTGCAATCCCCATTAGCAGCCCTTGGCATGTACATTGAGCACTGACAAGAAAAGGTTGCTACGTTATACTCGCTGGGTGTAACCTCCTTAGTTTTAGAAAGGTTCAGCGAGCGTTGAGCGCAGTGCCATGAATACAATCAACTAGTATATACCTTGAACTAGAGGTGGTTAAAGGTGGGAAGTAGATACGAAGCGCAAGCCGTAAGAAACTAAAGCCGAATTCTCCCGTCTCTCATTTCCCTTTAGGAGCCATTGGCATGTACATTGAGCCCTATCTGACAGGAAAAGGTTGCTACGTTATGCTCGCTGTACGTAACCTCCTTGGTTTTAGACAGGTTTAGCGAGCGTTGGGCCGCAGTGCCATGATAACAGTGAACTAGTATATACCATGAACTAGAGGTGGTTAAAGGGGGAAGTAGACCCGAAGCGCTAGCCGCAAGGAAAGTGTGGGTGTGCCACCTCTCGTTTAGTCCTTGGAATGTCCGCTGGATGGCGGTGCTTCTATATGTGGAATATATGATGAAAAGATGCGTGATAGTGGTACTTGGAGTGTTGAATAGATGGACGAACGGGCGCACAGACAGATGCATTGATGGACGCATGAACAGACGCAGGGGCAGATGCATGGACGAACGCGGGGACGGACGCACGCATGGGACGGACGGATGGACGCATGGATTGTCATACAGACGTACACATGGACGGATGCAAGCAAGAACGAATGAATGGACGAATGCTTCGCCCCATTCTCGATCATTCACTCCGTGGATTTGCTGCCACTTTTTCGGTGACACATATGTGGTTCCACTTTCGTAATTGCGACACTGCACTCTAAGGCGAAATTCAGCAAAGTTGGACTAACTGCAGTCGTTAAACCAATAGACGAAAGGTTCGCCCAACAAGGACTAAATGCGTGACAGTACGTGCCATGCGCTAACGCCCGGCAATGAAGGGACCAACGGGGAGGGTAACTGCGCCGCGATCACCTTCCGTCAATGCTGCGCTGCAATGCTCGGCGTGGTCGGCGATCACGAAAACAAGTTATAGCGGCCATGCGCCACTGTGAAAGCGAATCACTACGAAATCAATAAAAGATTTTATGAGAGGCAAATACAACGCGCAGTCAGTGCATACAGCAAGCGCCCTCGCATTTCCACCTGTCGGCACGGGCGGGCCAAAATTCAAGTGAAAGTCTGCGCGAACACGGGCAATGCGGATAACTCGCTTCAGTGTGCTGAATTAGTTAGAACTACGAAGAACACTGACAACACTAATGAACGTAAGCTGCTCGTCAGCGGTCGTGTGCCCGCAGAGTCACTGGCCACAACTTCAAAGTGATATATAGAAAAAGTAGGCTTCGTACGTCGTCGGTATCAAGCTGGCTGCCGGTGTGAGTGCAGTGCCGGCACACACGAAGGAAACGCCGCATACAATTTCTTTCGCAAAAAAATATTATATCCTCCATTAAAGCTCAGATGAGCAGGTCCTTTCTCCATGCTGCAATCGTTGTCAAATATCAAGCGTAAAGGCGATCGCGGATACGACTAAAATCGTGCAGCCGGCGGCGCACGGCGTACCAGCACGATGAAGCACTGTGCCCGCGAACGGTCTCATCGCTATATGTATACAAATATCTACATCACTCCGTAAGACACCGCGAACATTGGACTTAGCTATTGTTCATTTCTGACTATAAAATAACGACGACGAAAATTCTACGCGAGCCGCATGTTGCGATCGCTGGAGGTCGTTTAGCTGTACTTCTCGTAAGCCTAGCGACGCCGTCGGCAAGCCGACACGGTGGCATCGGCGGGGCGCCTGGCTGCTCCGCCGGCATTCTTGCATGAGCGCCGCTGCTATGTTTGTGTTTGTGGACTCGTTCACCAGCACTGCAAACGCTTGTTCAGCCGACATGATCTAATGCCGGCTGATAATTCGTGTTCTCTGACTAGAGTGATGTTGAGATTAGATGGGTATATATAAAAAGATCGGTGCGCTTCGGGGCTACGAATTAGCCCATGTAAATTTTCACGTTACGGTGTCAATGTTATTGTTTTTTAAGGAGAGTGAAAGTCGCCCGCTGGCACTACATGAGAGGTCAAAATAATGTGCTATATATATCCGATAGTTCACTCTGTGTAGTGTAGTCAAACAATGCTCTTACACCACATGCTTGACTTCTTTGTTTATGTTTGGTTGACCATGGTTACCCTGGCGGCAGGAAAGGACAGGGGAGAAGGACACACCTTGTCACCGTTCTTGCGCGAAGTTTTGTTTTCATATCGCTTCTTAAGGGCAAGGTTTTCGATAGATTTCCTAACTAATGTGACAAGAAAGCACCTTATGAACAACTTAATACAGAATGTTTTTCCTGTGCCCCTTTATCGTTCAAAGTAAGAAAAATTATTTAGACATGACGTACTAAAGCGAGTCAAAAACATGTGTTCACCACCCAATGTTGAAACTTTCTTATTTAAACTTCGTACGGGAACCTTGCCAGTAAAAACGTGGCATGAAGATAGAGGGATGTATGTACCATGGGGAAGCAACTGTCTCCCGTGTAACAACCTGAGACCATTGAACATGTGTTTATTGATTGTAAGAATGCTATTTTTGTGGGACACTTTACAGAGGACTTTAAAGAAAGATTTACCTCTTACTCCATATGGAATTCGTTTTTTGCCTTGTGATACTTCCGTGCAAAATTTGGATGTTATATTTTACTTGGTCTTCATTCGATTTGGCGTAGTACAGCCACTGTGATGTAAGAGTTCTATCCGTTAGTGAGTGTTTTCGTGGAAGCTGTTATAACAGTGCAAGATGTGTATAAGTCTACCGACTGTGTTAAAGATGTAATATCTTTGTTTGATGCGCTATCACACATGAAAACACGTGTGATGGTGATTGTCAGATTAGCTTGATCTGTAGTGAAAAAGACAATAAAGAAAAAGTAGCGCGGGTGGTCAGTGTTTGCGGTGTTTTACTTTGAAATAGTAGTGCGTATTATTTATGTGTGTGTTGCATGACCAATATACTGCGTTCATCAGTGCTGTATAAAAAAGAATAAACATAAAATATACTTTTCAATTGCAGGGTCGCCATTTTTTCGATATTCGTCCAGACAATTCAAGTGTTAGTCCCACTGGAGCATTTTACGTTGACCAACGTTTAAACCAGTGGAGTAAGTGCTAGGGGGTAACAGTTGAACCTTTGCAGTTGCTCCCGAAGTTAGTCAATAATTGGTTCAAAGTCCGTGGCAGCCCATTTAGTCCCCTAAAAGAATAATGGCATACCCCACTTTAGTCCCGTTGGGACGTTAAACCCCACAAATCAATCAATCAATCAATCAACCACTTTAGTCCTTTCCGGCTTAGAGTGTACCGGTCAATTTACAATTATACTGGTAGTTTTGTTCGACCTGAGTACACGATTCAAGCCTTTCGATGACTTCTGGTGAGTGTAGGGAACTGCCTGTTCATCTATTCACGGACGCACTCAGCGATGTGTTTATAAGTTGTGTCTATCTCTTCTTATGAGAGCCCCGCCGCGGTGGTCTAGTGGCTAAGGCACTCGGCTGCTGACCCGCAGGTCGCGGGTTCGAATCCCGGCTGCGGCGGCTGCATTTCCGATGGAGGCGGAAATGTTGTAGGCCCGTGTGCTCAGATTGGGTGCACGTTAAAGAACCCCAGGTGGTCAAAATTTCCGGAGCCCTCCA
This sequence comes from Rhipicephalus microplus, assembly GCF_013339725.1. Taxonomy (NCBI): domain Eukaryota; kingdom Metazoa; phylum Arthropoda; class Arachnida; order Ixodida; family Ixodidae; genus Rhipicephalus; species Rhipicephalus microplus. Next base: position 10,139 of record NW_023607855.1, read on the forward strand.
CTACGGCGTCTCTCATAATCATATAGTGGTTTTGGGACGTTGAACCCCACAAATCAATCAATCAATCTCTTCTTATGAGAGGGAAGAAGTGAGTGTCTCTTTTGTTTAGTAATATGATGTTTCTTTACAAGCAATAGATTTTCATGAGATGCTTCAAAGCAGAAATTTCAGTCTGTCTGTCTGTCTGTCTGACCGCTCCAATCACACTAAAGCACGCATTGGAAGGACGGACGTTTTGCCCCAAGTGAAGTTCATGGATCAAGCGAAGATCGGTGGATCAGCTGAATATTCTTTCGTGCGTGCATGATTGCGCGCGCGCGCGCGCGCGTGTGGTGTGTGTGTGTGTGTGTGTGTGTGTGTGTGTGTGTGCGTTTAGCTATTAGCAGAACGTGAAAACGTTCAATAGAACTGTTAGTCTCTAGCTTGAGTCTATGGCTTTGCACACATACGATGAATCCCACTTTAATAGGCTTGAACCTGCCTTATGAGACCTTGGAGCTGCGTATGACTCTTACCATTAGGAGGGAGCTCTTCCTCGGGAAAATTATCATAGTGATCGACTTCGGCGAGATCTCTTCTGGCGGGTACAAGTATGACCACCGTTCCAGCATTATTTCCATCACCAAGCCGACTTAGCACGCCCACAGTCAAGATTTTTGCCCAAGACTTTAGAGTGTCAAAGTCTTGACAAACACCACTACCTGTTTTCCGTATGCAGAAATTACTCGTACTTACTGTAAAACACCCAAGATTAATATTGTGGTAGTAGTTCCACTCAGTTTCTAAATTATGTGAGCATGAATCAACGAAAACAAAATGTTGGTTAGTGGTGGGGGGTTGCACCAAAAGTTTAGGGGGGATGGTTTGAACCACCCAGACTCCACCTGGCTATGCCACTAATATCAACCAAGGAACAGCGCGAAAAGACATTTGTACTTTTAACTCAAGAGCGTAAAGAAAAATTTGAGCACCTCCAAGGTAATAACGACGAGCGGGCAAATCACTAGGTCCTAATACACATAATGTCTGTGTTCAATTTGTTGACTACTACGAACTACGTACAGAAGTACGGACGGGCGCATGAATGAATGAACAGATGTATGTATATGTGGACGGACGGACCGGCATACGCGTATGCACGGATGCATGGACAGATGGATGGGTGGACGGGCTGATGCATGGGTGGACGGATGGATGTTGGATGGACGCGCGAACGCATGGAGAGACAGACGATTGCATGGACGGACGGATGAATGGTTTGGCTGATGATGTATTGTGCTGTCGTGTAATTTATTACACATAGAGTCGCTTGTTTGCACACATGTTTCCTTTTTTGTTGAGCAGGTGTTGAGTTTCAGTTTAGGATTTGCGGGGCGTAGTGAACGCCAACTGGTTCAGCCCTAAAGAGCTTCGTACCTCAAAGGTGTCATTGACACTGTTGACCCGACAAACCCAAAGAATAAATATAGGGGTCTCAGCAAGGCTTACATCCCTGCATTTTGCGCGCCAATTAAGCATTTTACCTCAGAGCCACACCACGTTTCGAACTTTTGTTCAAGTGGACCGTAATTTTCGTGAAAGGACAATCTTGCTTCCAGTGCTGGCTATCTTATCCTATAAACAGTACAGATGTATTATTATCGTAAAGCAATAACGTCGGGTTGACGAGAATTGTAGGGAAGTGCCATACACTGAAGCTCATTGATATAGCAATGTCCAGGGCCACTATCTCCGCTGACAGGAGCGGTTCATATCATCTGACCACTTGTGATGTTGGGATTAATTGATTCGTGTGTGATTAACGTCCAAAAAGGACCACATGAATATGAGAGACGCTGTAGTGGAGGTTTCTAAAATTTCGGCCACCGGGTTTCTTTAGAATGCACCCAAAGCGGCGCACACGAGCCTATAGCATTTTCGCCTCCATTGACAATGCAGCCGCCGCCGCTAGGATTTGATCCCGTGACATGCGGCTCAGCAACTCAGCACCTTAGTCACTCGATAACCGCTGTAGGACATATGTCTATTAGCCTTGGTTATGTTGGCATCTTTACGCAAGAATAAGCAACCAACTGTTTAACATAACTCTTGTGCATATCATTAGGGTCATTTCATAGCGTTTCACTCAAAACAAATTTACAGCACAATCACATTCCCTATGCATGCTTCACATACCATGGAATCCCACGGTATGTGAGATCCATCGTTTGTGGTATCTGCCTAAATTTTTTTTATCGTGAGAAGTAGGTGAGGGCCCTTTAAAACACGCCGTTTGAATCTGTAGCGCCGAGCGGCTAGTGATGACGGAAGCACGCTGAAACAAATGATCTCTCAGTGCCGCCAGGGGCCAATGGTGTGTATGAACAACTCACCGTTAGCATGATGCAGTACAAGTGATTTGTGGTGAGGCCGCATTTTTTATGGAGGCGAAAATGCCCTAGAGCCGTGTGCTAAGCTTTGAATGCACGTTCAAGAACTCCAGGTGGTCAAAACTTCCGGAGCTCTCCACTACGGCGTCTCTCAAAATCATATGGTGGTTTTGGGACGTCATGTATCGCATATCAATCAATCAATCAACCAATCAATCAATCAAATATAGATTTGTGGTGGAGTCGTTTTGGCCTCCATGTTCAAGCGCTAACAGTGGCAGGTTCGATGACATTTTTGATGATAGTTTTTGTTGGGGACCTTCGACACAAAGATTTTGGTCTGTCAGCCTGCCTGCCTGCCTGTTTGTACAATTGTCTGCTTATGCACTCTTAACCCCATCGGGTACTTGTAACGGCTGACCCCATCCGCAGCGCCCATCAATGTTGCTCAAAGTTGAGCGATCATGCTTGTGTACTGGTCAATTAAAACCAATCATTGAGCATGTCTGCAGCGACGTTTCAACACGTATATAATCTGCATGTGAGTCTTTTACTAGAAAAGGCATACCTAAGTAATTTTAAGGACCGTAGTGCTCGTCACGCTGCGCTTACCATGCAACGCTTGCACAGAACGGGGAGTGTTTCCAACGCTTTGCTAAGACGAGAAGGTGGTGGCACCTACCCGTCGCCTTGCGTTCTACACCTTATCACCTCTGAGATAGGCGCGCACACCCGTCTCAGCGCCTCGCGCATTGTTTTACAAAAACAACTGCTAGATGGCGCTCAAGTGTCATGTGTGAGGTGACTTGATGCGCCTTGTTTACTCTCTCCACACGCAAGACTATCGTCTTTCGACGACATTTGCCGAAAAATGCAGATACGGGGCCAATTTCTTTTGCTCTGAGCCTTTACCGTCTGTCGGCTCATAACAACGTAATATCCTAGACATAAATACGTCACTAGAGCCATGGTGCACCCTGGCACAAAACGCTATCGTGTTAAAAACACAACGACACTATATAGAATCTAAGAAAATATTTGGTACGACCAATATGTAACCTGTAAGGTTCCGGCGTGCATCATGACAGGCCGTGGTCTGAGTACTTCCTGAAGGGTAATATTGTGAAAGGAGCAGCATCAACAACTACTTTGCTTACAGGTGGAACGTGAAGAGGGGCCAGGGTTGGAGATGCCCAGTGCACAAAGCAGAACGAAATACCTACTTCATTGGCTTTAATGAAATTAAGGTTCTTTTCAATGTTGTAGAAACCAACCCTCCCCACTCTGCGCCCCAGACGCACCGCTCAAGGTGATATAGCAAGGTAGAAAATAAAACGTGGTGCCACTAGGCAAATAGCGGCGGTTGACTTGCTGGTCGCTTGAAGATGAAGCAGAAACGCTTGAGAACTTCTAGTAGGCCGAAAAAGACTTGTATCTACAGATTGTACAGATTTCCAAAGCTACGGACATAATAGTTACAACACCAAAAAAAACACACTTTGGAAATGAACCGTCTTCTGTAGGGCGACCCTACGGGATTCAGCAGTGCCGATGGTGCTTAACACTTCAAGCCCGGTTCAGAACGTTTGGCGGAACTTCGGGGTCCAATTTCATTTCCTCAGTGCTTCGTGCCTACACACCTCTCGGCGAATCGTCACCCATTTGTCGTCTTATAGGACAGTATACTTGGTCGATCAGAACCCCCTCACAAGGACGCCACCTTCGCGCACGTGTGATGGCTCATACCATCGCCCCAATTAACACAATAAACAAAACCTAACTAAAACAAAACTAGAAAAAGTCACAAAGGAATGGGCAAGCGTCTTGGCGCACAAATATCTAGATATATCTACACGTACTGGGCTTTCGCGGCCATGGAACGGCGTCCCTATAACCCGTCAACTTCTTGACGACGGGGCAACAATCCGCCTGTCCCCCGTGAGCTGTAAAAGGAACCCCTCGCTGACCGCCCGTGGCTCCACTTACGAGCTAATTTGCAAGAATAAACGCAGAAGCAGTCGAAGACACGTGAATGCGACAATAGGCACCACATCGCAGACAAGGTGCCCGATATCTGCGACCTCATCCACGCTTTCACGTGTCGACAGCCCGGCCGCTTCCGAGATCTACCGGAGCAAAGCCGGGCCGGGACGGAAGGTTGTCGGCTACCTTCGCGTTTTCGCAAAACGCGCTGCCTTGATACAGCGCGCGCGAACCGACGTGAGGAGTCACCACTCCGTGCTGGGTTTCAGAAGAGGCCCATCGATACGCCGGCTAAAAGCACTTGAGGCAATTAGAGGGTCGTCAGAATGACGCTTCCAACTTCACCCCTTTTGTTGCACACGTGGGGTCGCTTTTTTTACCGAGTTAACAGGAACTTGTTACGCTCAGCAGTCTCCAGCGCTGCTGAACTATGCGGGGTACTATGCTGGCGGCGTATTGTCTGTGCGTTCATGGCAAATCCGGTTGGGCATGCTTCGACTGAATGCCATTAAAAGAATGCTGCCTTCCATTGGTTGACATGCCTCCCTAAGCATAGGGCACAAAGTAAATACAAGTAAACTAACTGCCGCGCAACCAATTCTAACCACGGTTCTACACGTTATCATCTTCGTGCTGCCTTTTCATGCTTGGTCATGCTGCTGAATGAAATTAGCTAAAATTTTATTCAAGTACCATGGCCAAGCTACAAATTACCTTTTTTTGTTAATGTTCTCTAAAGACTACTGTTGGAGTATTTTTTATCTGCATATAAAATACCATACAAGAGGATGCCATGCGACACAAATGAAACACATAATTGAAATTACGCATATATAAAAGTGTATAGTCTCGACCATTGTATAAATCAAATCCACAAAGAGTGCTATCAATAGTAGACAAACTTCCGAAATAATGGCCAGAAAGCTCAAGCTTTTGCGACATGTGTTAAATAAAGAAAATTAGAACAGCTTGTTTATTCGATGTTCAAGTTAAACATTCGCAGCCTAAAAAAGATGAATTGGCTTTAAAAGCAACGAATATGCCTATAAGTAAGTTTATGAACACTTTGTTGTTCGATGGACATATTTTGTGCTGGGATATTCAGGTAGCGCCGAATATTTCAGAGGTTTGTTTCACGAAACGCCACAGGTACTTCCAGTGTATTCAAGTAGCTACTTCGAGGTGTGTTTTAATTAGAAAGCAGGCGAGTGAAGTATCGGCTGTTGAGGAATCCTTATTACATTGACACGGTCATGAAATATTTGTAAAAAAAAACACGACAGGAATACCCTGACACGAAAAATAAAAGTCAACTTAATGCTCCAAGAGTCATATGTTTCAAAGTGGTGAAGGTGAAAGAAACGCTTGACACGGCTGCTACAAGAATTTATCGCAACTATGGCCCTGCTGTTGTTTTTTATTGCCGAAAAAACTCACTTCTCAAGCTGAATTTATTGCTAGACATAAAGGCACATGTACGTATTCGCCTCGTCTTTGGGGAAAAAAAAAAACACTTCAGTTTTTATCCCGCTGCTGTGTGCCATACGGGAGGCTGCTTGTGGGAGTGGTTTATAGCGCTCGAAAGCAGCAATGCGTAAATTGAAGCCCAGTGCAGTCTCCTTCAATTAATTGCAGAGGAGTGGCCATACGTTATCCGCTCTGCTTGACAGCTTCTGAACCAGCGTTCTGAGTTCTCGATTCTGCGCGTGTCGTTTAATGTACCTGTGTCAGAAAAATGCTTGGCGTAACAGAAACGGCTAGTTTTGTATGAATCTTCAAGTGTCTGTGCAAAAGATTGTCAGCTGTGACTGAACAAAGCAAACAAAGAAGTGCAGAGTACAGATTTCTCGGTAATTTACCAGAAATGCGCCTTTGCACGAACTCGTAAGAAAAAAAATCAAAGAGCCCTTGCCATTCTAAAAAGGAAGGAACAGGTTGGCAGTAGCGTGCCTGCCGTGCTTTTTTAACAACGGAGCTGTAGAAGCTGGCCATGATTCGTCTGTGAGAAACATGATCGATCCTCATCATTATTTGACATGCGCCTTCTAAGTCGTCTTCTGTATATATCATCATAATCATAAGCTTCGCTCTCAGAACAGATGTGCCTTTTCTGCTGTGTGGCCTGTATTAGCCCAATCATTGAAAACGCAGGTAACATGATTTTTCGGAAGCTGGAGTGATCGGAGGCTTTGAGAAAGAAGTTGATTACCGAAACTTTAAACTTTATGCTTCTTTTTTCACCCAAGAGTTTGCTCCTACTTCTTGCGACAGTGATGTGAATTTTAACGAGTTTCCCACAGTTTCTTTAGAGGCAGCGAACTCCACATCAAATTTTGTGCTTGTCATTCGTGACGGCGTCAGTTGCACAATAATCTCTACACATACAGTGCGACCTCATGCTCATCGGAACAATACAAATAGCCGGAAATGCTCTGCACTCCGGCTCAGTGCAGCAAAACATTGGTTGCTCGTGAATTTAGTCGGTTATACAAAATCGCGGGTTGTGTTGCCCTATTCTGAAAAAGCATTATCTCGATGCTAAAAAGAAAATAAATTCAAACAGAGAAATTTTTGTATAAATATGGGAAAATCGCAAACACGTGTGAAGGATTATTATGTACCACAGGCCCGACCATGGATCGTGCCCAGTGCCGCTGAGGATCCGTCATACCATCTGAGACAACTTCGCAGTCGAGGGCACCGAGACATCTAGGCATCGGTTGACGGGTTTGTTGGTATATATATTGACATATACCAAGTTTTTTCAGCGCATAGAAACGAACACAAGACAAGACGCATGAACGAGAAGTCATAAGCACCAGCGCAACGTGTCTTTCATGTGTGTTCTCCTGTTCTCGTTTCTTTGCGCTGGAAATACATAGTATACAGCAAGGCATCTGTGTACCGTGTATTGTTCCTGTATGATCTGGAGGATTTGATGGCTCTTGACTCACCTCGCAACGACGGAAGACGTTATTTTCGTCCACCAATTTAGTTCTCTCTCAATTTAGGAGAAAATCAATACGCGGCAGTTAAGGAACCACAAATATTGCTCCTTATGCTTTCTTACTTTCAAACACTGTTTAAATAAAGCTATTCTGCACCTTAGATCAACCATCTACCTTCCTATTCTCAACTGAACTGCTTTCTTGTTGGCGTAGACCGAGTTGGATCGCAACCACTGATCTCGTTCTCGCTCTCCAGCACGTTGAGCCTCGGAATATGCAGCGTCATATTTAGGGGCATTATTCTTGCTCGGACGACTCATTGCTAAAAACTAACCACACAAACTCACTCTTTTATAACACTTCCGAAGACATTTTTATGCAAAACAGGTTCATTTATGACGTGTTTATTGGCGTTACCGTTTGCTAGGTAACTGTCTCATTTAAACTTGGCGTTGTTATATTTGATTATTTGGGTGGCTTCTACGAGGCTCCACCTCAGCTTTTGCTATTACGCATGCATGGATCTGTGGTGGTTGCTCGTTGCTACTGCTTACTCGCATGCATGGCTTGGCGTGACGCCACACCGGGTGGCGTCTCGAGGCGAGGTGCGGCTGCGCAGCTGTACCGTGAGTGATCTCTCAGCAAAAGTCCGCGTTGGAGTACCGCCGCTTTTATGCTGTTCTTAGGAACTTCGCCTTTAAAGTGTATGAAGGAGCATACTTCGCGTTGCTCAAATGTAGAGAACTGGTAGCGTTATTCGGGTTTGGATCTTGCCAACGAAAAAAGTGATATTTTCTCCAAATAACTATGAATTATTTCGAATAAAAACTACAAATATTGTCCCATGTGCTTTTACTCGCCTGTTTACCAGTTTAATTAGTATTCAATAATTATTTATTGGCCTACAGCTGAAGTGAAGTCTTGAATCATTTCCCAAAAATCGTTCTTTTGTTTTTTAAAGTGCTGTTAACTGTAAATGGATCAGGTACATCAAATAATCGAGTGAAGTAATCACAGTTGGTACAATTTTAGAAAAGTTTGAGAGGGCAAGTAGCTTTTGAGCAGATTTTCGGCGCTTAAGTTCCGAAAGCGAATCGTGTCATCCATGTATGTGCGCAGTACGTCTTCGACCAAATAACGCAGCAGCCGCTCAGCGTGTCGGTTCACCATTGATGTGAAGGTGTTCACCACATGACCATAGGAGTCAATGGCGTCCAGGGAGGCATTCAAACCATGCATCTTGCGCAAGACGAGCAACTGGAGGCTGCTTTTGCCGCTTTTGAAGTCGGTGCCTGCCGAAAAGTTCATGGTTACCGCATGCGCATGGAAGCTGAGATTGCGGCGCGTGTTGTATATGATGGACGCTTGCAAGGGAGGCCCGATTATTCGGCCCGGGGACAGCACGACGGCAAACACGCCATCAACAGGTCCCATTTGCAGCGTAGTTCGAAGGTCCACGGTTGTCGCCAGTCGCATGATCGAGGACTCGGAACGGTGCAGGCTGCGAAGACCGGTCACGCGGCCACCCAAGACGCGCAGCTGGCCACCCCAGTCGCTGTCCAATACCAGCGGCGGCACCACATACGGGTTCAGGACGGGCATGTCGCCAACTCTAGTGACAAAGTCGTCTACTGTTGTGTGGTTCGTTCGCACTGGCGATGGCTGAGTAAGCTCCGCTGCATAGACACGTTCTAGTAGGCATGTTTGCATCAAAATGAAACATGACACTCAATTCAGTCTCTCTGCCTTTGCGTGACTGGAATAGTGAGGTTCTGTCTAGACACACTTACCCGTCCGCGGACGCCCGCCCAACGAGACAACGGCCAGTACTAAAAGGCCTTGTAGCCTCTGCCACGTCATGGCGCGAGGTATTGTTGTTCTTCTAAAAGTAGGTTATACGCACTGTGGCAGATTTGCCGAAAATGTTCGTGGGTTTCTAGAAGAATGGCTCAACCCACCATGGTCGTATGGGCTGGACCCACGCGACATTAGAATTCGCGAAAAAAAAAGATATGCGATAAAAAAACCGGTAACATTAGTGAAAATTGGAGCTATTGCATAGAATGAGCAATGGAAATAACACAATACATATTATCAACACAACCTAATAATCAAAGTTTATTACATACGTACATATTATAATAAAATAGTATTTGTTTCCTTTATTTATTATTAGGTGTCTTCGTTTCTTTGATATACAATAGAACATGGCGTCATATATGGCCGTAATGCAGTGCCGCAGACAGAGTACCGCTAATGTGTAAGTGTCACGGGCAAGTGTTTGAAAGGCGGTTTGCGAAATTATCGACTTATATTTTGCTGCATCTAGATTTGCGATTATGGATCTTCTTCCATGACGCAGCCAAAGAATCAGGCAGCATGCTGTATAATGAAAGCAAGTATAATTGGTGAAGTCAGGAAACAACATAATTTAAAATAAAATAGCAAGCAAATAAATGCACAAAAAACACACAAGTACACTAACGAATGTAAAGAATACGTTTTACACAATAAGTTTAGAACCTCAGTTTTATCCCGAGAATATCTGAAGTAAGAATGAAAACCTATAGTCTTAAACATGAATAGTACAACTACTGACTTTTGTCGTAAAAAAAAATTCCGCCAGATGGCTCTAAAGTAAGGGTTGCAGAGCAAATATGTGCGCAAGACTTATGCATTGTGCTACACTCGCTGTTGACTGTTTTACGTTACATTTTACTTCATGTTGTCTTGAAGGATGGATATTTTACTGATTTGTTCAGAAAGCAGGGATAGAGTGGTTCTTATAACATTCCTCCGAGAGAGTGATAAAAGGTGCTTATCTGACAGAATAGGGCTAATCTAGTTTTGTCGTAATACGTTTGTGTTTTCTTGAGAATTTCTCAATTTGGAAGAGCGCTGACATGCAATCATCTCGGCACTCATTGTTCATGCTTGAACCGATAAATATGGGTTTCTTTATTCTGGCCGTTTCTTCTTGATTTTGCAAGAGCATCCCACTACGTCTGGTGGTTTTCTTTAGTATAATGATGGCACTCTAGTGCGACTATGTTCTTGGCCTCATACACGAGACCATGACATGGTGACTAGAAGAAATACTGGCCCGTGTGAATAAATCCCAGCCGGTTTTGCGTATTGTAGAAAGCGGCTCCTAGAGACGCCGTCAGCGCGCAGAAGCATATGTCGAATTTCCGTATTTGGGCCACGTTCTAAAAGGCTTGCCAATGGGATTCATACCTTTGTAGGAATCGCATAGTTTTGCTCATATCTGAAGCTTGCCAAACACGCCACCTCACTGGGAGGTATACCAGGCAGCTCATGATACAACAGAACGTTGTCACGTAAACTAGTGTATATACGTCAGTTTTATTAAAACAAGGCAGATATATGGCGATTGGGCACGCATAAAGTAGCATTCATCAGCCTACGTGAGCACCATCATAGGTATGTTTGAACATACGCGTATCACGGCAAAAAAATTATGCACTTTTGTTCGTATACTGCACAAAACAAAAACATCGTTGCTACGACTTGAACACTCCTTCCTCACAAGATGCACGGTATAAAATTATCTCAGCTTCACTCACCCATTTGGTAACACAAACACGCTGAACACATCACAACTACTTCCAGCCATCCGTATGTGGAGTTCTCACCTTGATGTCACCGTTGATATAACCCTGGCACGTTTTAGCACAAACTTGACATACATCTTTTCAATTTATTCTTGTAAATTTTTTTTATCGCTTAACTTTAAAGCTGGATGATACTGTGACGTGTTGCATTTTCTTTTAACACAAAAGTGCTTATTACGAGGTCCATCACGGCTCTGCAGACGTATTTCTGTCACCAAAGTGACGTTCAAAAATATATACTAAGAGATGGAGTGGATTGAAAAAGCTTTTTTTTGGGTCTGCAGAACTTCAAGACTAGAACTATTTTAGCCCTGCAGGACCTGATTAAATGGGCGTCTCCCACGTAGGTACCGACAGGGAGTACCTGCCAGCCGCTTCGTGGGCCTGCTGAACGGCCCATTGCTGGTCGGCGAGAAGTGATCTTTGGAGGGATCCCTCCTACTAGTCTAAGGTAGAATGCAAAGCAAAAACCAGAAGACAAGTACCTGCCTCGCGCATTCGAGCCAGCAACCTCTCAATGCTCAGCGCGAGGCAATAAACACTACGCCAAAAAACGCACTTATTCAGGTGTGCTAACGGTAAACCATTTACCGGCAACCATATGGCAGTCCTCATAGCTTCGAAAATTTAAGCGCGTTTTCGTTTTTAATGGCAAGATGACCCGATAGGCTCGCGTTGAGCTAAGGAGTCTTCATGTGCGCGCGTCTCCGTGTTTTAGGGTGGTGACAACTTTGATCATGGTTGCTTACGACTGGCCAAAATGGCCGCCATACTTATGAGGCCACCATGTTGGTTCCAGTGTTGCCAGTCAATTCGGACTAGTAGGGAACCGGAACATTCTCACGCCCCGTCTGTTCGTGCATTGCGGAACGCAGCACCCAAGCATTCTCACTCCAAGGCTCTTGATTGCTATAATTTAGTGCGAGGATGGTGTCACAGCGGGTGCTAGATCCAGAGCAATGTGGTAGACGTGGCTCATACCGCAACTTGCACACCCGCGCTAGAGTAGTGCGGAGGCGCCGATACGATTGGTCCCGAAAACAAACATAGATCGTGTTGCTATGGAAACTGGTATCGGCGACATTGTGTTTTAGTGAGCGGCGGCAAATGGTGGGTCAAAAGCTGACACCATCATAAAACACTGAGACGCATGGCCATGAAGGTTTCCTAGCGTTGGGCACGCTCTAAAGATCGTCCTCACCATGAAGAACCACCTTCACCAAGCTTGGTCTCTCCTGAGCGCTTGCTTATCAGACTCTTAATTCGGGATAGGGTGAAGGTCACTTCGCACGCTGCCATTGTCACATTTACGAAAGGACCATGCTGCTGACACAACACTGGAAAAATTGAAACAGTTGTTTGCCCTTGTTCTGTGTATCTCGTACGTTCGTTTCGTGCGTCTTCCTTTCTGTTCAAATAGCGTGCATTAAGTGTGGAGGTAGGAGAGTTAGTGCGCGCTCGACCTGTGTATGATAATTTCGTGCGTGCTTTGTACTTGAGGTGTGCTCTGCCAGGTTCAAGCTGCTTGCGCTGCCTAACATGATTTTGGAATTTGTTACAGCAGCTAAAACAATGCAAAATAAACTTCAACTATCTCTATAAAGATGCACTTAAATTTTGTGCTACACCGATTCATTTATAGGGGATTAGCCGTGTCCTTGAATAATGTGCCGTAACATGGTGTTTGTGTGCTGTTAAATTACGATGACTGATTGCAATGATAACGTACGTTGTTACGAAGTATTTAGTTGCTAATTTAAACTGCGCTTTCACGTTGTCAAGTGTGCGTTTACTTCAAGTTTCACTGTAATCTCCCTTACTCAATGCTTTCGGGACTGTTAGGTATTCCCCCCCCCCCCCCAAAAAAAAAGTCACAGCTTTGCTGCAAAGGCGAAGCAATGAACGCGATAGCAACAAATCGGAAGGTCACGCACAGAATGGGAAGCGTATCGAAACGTCCCTTACGTTTCTGACGGACAAAAGACGCATGAAACGTACTCACAGGTACACATTAACGTGAATGAGCATCTCATTTGTTACTTCGCTGTGTCTGAAAAGCGTGCCCTTTTCGCCAACGAAGGCTTTGCAACAGCTGCAGTGACATTTGTGCGCCCGGTAACTTCAACAGAATCGTTCCAATGAAACTCAAAGGCCAGCCAAGACGTACAATTTTTGCCACTGCAGTATAGGATGTGCGATCGAGCGTACACCCACCCCCTTATTTTCTACGCGGGCCAAAGCACGCTCACTGCGCCATCTTGCTGATAATGCTAAAACACAGTAGTCTCCCCCCCTGAGATGCCCACCAGCAGCGGTGAGTGGTAGATATGAATAGCTTGCCCTTGAAGGAGGTACTTCTCGGTGGCTCAGTGGTTGATGCCTCGCATTTACAACGTGGAGTTCCTTTTCTTGGATTTTTCTTTCTTGCGTATTCATATATATCGATACGTATACCTATACAGTGCATGACATCAACGCCAAGGCCTGCGGCGAAATCCAGTTGAGAGTGTCCTTATAATTGTTATTTCAATAATAAATAATTGAATCAAGTCTGCATTAAGAAAGTGAAATCTGTAACTTAATTACTAAGCAGAGCAGACGCTCAGGGTTCAGTCTGCTTAGGCTTTAATTCAATCCAAAGCTTACGCAAACTTTCTGCAGCACTTTCTACATACGAATAATCAAGCAACTATGAATTAGATGAGTCTTTGTAAATTTGCATTAGGCTCGTGAAACAAGGGCTTTGAATCTCTAAAACATTCTGTCCGACGCATATGCGAAGCTTGTAATTCCCATTGTTTCCATGGCTGCAGAAGTGCAACTGCATAAACGCAGAATTCACACTAGCGCCTGATTTACCTGCAGTTTTTACAGTAGCGAGCGCTTTGAGCCGAAGAAGTATATTGACATGCAGAATAAAGATGAAATTCTACAATCATGAAAGTTAGTTGTCGGATCGAATGAGATGTCAAATTATGAAAACTATGCAAGCAGGATGCTCTCTCTATAAATAAAGGGTTTAGGGGCGAAGCTCCTTATAGCGGCACCCGTTCGTCCCTCGCAGCCGTAGTAGTAGTGTGTAACCAGTATTTGATTTTAACCTCCAAGGTGGTGCTGGTAAGAGATTTCTTCTGTGCGTTGTTGAACAATAAAAGATAGTGCTCAATGCACATGCCAATGACTGCTAAGGGGGAATGAGAGACAGGAGGTTTCGGCTTTTAGTCAACGCGCACGCTGCGAATTTTTCATTGTTCAACATTGCACAGAAGACAAGAAAGGGTTGCTGCGTTATACTTGCTGGGCGTTTCTTCTTCCTAGGTTTTAGAATAGTTTAGCGAGCGTTTGGCCGCAGTGCCATTAATACAGTGAACTAGTATATACTATGAACTCGAGGTGCTTAAAGGTGGGAAGTAGACAAGAAGCGCAAGCCGTAATAAATTGTGCGAGTGCCTCCTCTCGTTCAGTCGTTGGTATGTTCGCTGGAGGGCGGTGCTTCTATATGAGGGATACATGATGAAAAGATGCGAGATAGTGGTACTAGGAGTGTTGAATAGGTTGACGAATGGACACACCGACAGATGCATGGACGGACGCACGGATGGCTGCACGGACGGATGGACGCATGGACGTACGCAGGAGCGGATGCATGGGCGAAAGCAGGGACGGGCGCACAGGTGAACGTGCGGACGCACGTACAGACGCACGCATGGACGGGCGGATGGACGCATGGGTGGACGCATGGATGGACGCACGGACGGACGGAAGCAAGAATGAATACACGGACGGATGCTTCGCCCCACTCTCCATCATCCGCCCCGTGGATATGCTGCCATTTTTTTATTTTATTGAAGCTTCTAGTTTATACGCCACTTTCTATTTTTAATCAGTAAGAATTTTCAGACAGCCTCAATTTCAAGGCGTTGCATCTATTGGGATTTCCACTTTATGTCAATGTTATCCGATCTATATCTCATGACGCAGTTATCTTATTAATAACAACTTCCACATGCGGATGCGAGGTCTACGCTTATCATTCTTGTGAACTCTATCGTAGCAGTGAGTTATAACAAACCACGGATACCAAAATAATAGTGCGTAATTTTTCTTTTCATACAATAATGTAGCTGCGGTGATAACAAGAGCATAGCATACGGTAAAACAAATAAGAATACCCTATATATAGAGGGAAACTCCCCATGATTCCGGCATGCTTGCTGTAATGAAGCAGTGTGTGTCACACGTGTTTTTACTTTGGCAGAAAGGTGTAACTCTCTGGTGATCGGTCATACTCTTGCGGGACATCGCAATATTTCAATTTCTAAGTAGAATCACACAAAGGCTTACTTAGTTTTTGGGTTCACGATATAGGCAGACAGTATGTCATGCGAAATTCTAGACTTGACTTTTCTGTTTGTCTTGTACTCTGGTGCGACACAATTACCGCAGACGTTATAACGTTTTTCATATTTTATCCATTTCTTCTTCTTTTATACACAACAATAAATTTTGAATACGAAAAAATAACCTCGTCAAGCACTTAGGTGAGCAAATAGAGAGGTCAAAAGACCGGAAGCAATGGTGGCAGTGATCGCTGAGACAACGGTGAATCACAACATTCATAGTTGAAGTCTTCTCGGCCAGTTTGTTCTTATCGAAGTTGCATCAGCGCTCTCGTGCCTGCACCGTCCAAGTGACCCACTTCTTGCGAGATGTATGTGCCATTTCAACGCGTACGTTCGGATATCTGTATGCGCAGGTTTCGGTAACAGCGTCTTCCAAGAGGCCTACTTCATTTCGCTTGGCGCGTCTTAGTCTACGAAGTCATTGCCCTTGTGATACAAAATGCCCTGTTTTGGTCATCTGTATCCTTGTTTTATTGCGCTTGCTTGTAGTGGGCACAGCGAGAAAAGCTTCTACGGCCACGCTTTACGTTTGTTATCCTCATGCATACCCCAGCGACACATGCCCATTATGTGGACACACAGCGACACTCGCACACATGCTCTGGGAGTGTAGAACAACTCCTTCCGACTCTACATCAAGCAAGTGAGAGAGGTCCCTCAGGAGCTCACTTCTTCCCGACCAGCAATGGGCCCTCCAGCAGGCTCACGAAGCAGCCGCCAGGTACTCTCTGTCGGTTCCTACGTGGGAGACGCCCGCTACGCGCTAAGCGCGTCCTGCAGGACTAAAATAAAGTTTTTAGATGCGGAGCATCTAATACTCGAGGCTTGTAGTGCGGCGCCGTCCGCAAGCTTCCTCCTCCTTCTTCCACCATCTGTGCATCCCTTCCTCCTCTACACACCGCGCGCGCTTCACTCCTCCACCATCTGTGCACCCTTCCTCCTCTACACACCGCGTGCGCTTCTCCTCTTCACGAACATTCGCTAGCTGTATAATGTAGCGCGCATGCGCCGTCACGCTTCGAGAACATAGGCAGCTGACGCGCGCGCATGCGCCGTCGCGCTTCGAGAACATCGGCAGCTGACGCGCGCGCATGCGCCGTTGCGCTTCTCCCCCTTCTCGAACATTCGACAGCAGACAGTGCATGCGTCGTCGCGCTGTATATATACTCAAGGTCGGTGCTCGCTCGCTCAGTTGCCGCTCGTCGGTTGGTTTGTACGGCGCGTCGACATCCGAGGTCGCAATGATCGACGTCCCTTCGACCAGCGCCGGCCAAAGTGTTGGCGGAACCGCTCAAATTTCGTCGCAATAAATAAACACCGCCCTTTCGCATACGTGTCGTACGTGTTCACTCATTTAACACCCCTCCTACAACCACGTTAACCAATTTAGCCAGCGACCCAAGTAAGTCGCAATTTAACACCCAATTTCACAACCACGGTAACCAATTTAGCCATCGACCCAAGTAAGTCGCACTTTAGCACCCCTTTAACCAATTATATGCTCCGCATCCTCCTCAGTGTTCCCCCGAGGGAAGCTGCGGGCAATTTTTTTCATTCCATTCCATTACTGAAAGATTAGGATTGCAGAAACATTCCTGCATTCACACAGCGATGTTTCATGTTCTATATTCAAGTTTCACGCCCCGACTAAGAAATCACGAACAATTGATATTTTTAACTCGCAAGCGGCATGAAAAAAAGTAAGAGACTTATGGAGACAGAAATCATGTTCCGGTGTCCTTGCCTGTAGTCCTGTAAACCTGCTTATGTCCTGCTTTTAGGTACTTGCTCTGATTGGTTTCTCTTTGACAATTTATGGCATTTTTCCTTGCGTTCGGAAAGCTACCAACATCCTCTGAAATTATTCCTTAGATGCGCTTGATTGCCAAGTAAATTGCAAATTTTTGCGAACGTGAGCATATGTGTTCCCACAACAGAAATCACATCCTTGCTAATAATTCTTCATTGCGACCCCTTTTTTTCGGCGACACATTCAAACCGATAGCAGAAGTCAGATTATGTAGCACCCTGCTGGTATTTTCTTGTACGTTTTTTTTCCTTTTATTATTATTTCTTGTTTTGTTTTGTTGATTTTGTTTTTGCGTGGCTCAATTTAGGGCTAAATATCAAAAGTTTTATTGTCAACCTTTAAAATCCACTGCTCAGCTTTGCGCTTGTTTGCCATACTGTTATTTTCGTACTTGGTTGCTTGGCAGTTGAGCGCTCTGGTGAATTAACGACTGCAGAGTATGGCGATATAATGTTTTTTATGATGCCAATGCCCTGACACTCTGTCACTGTTTCGAACATTGAAAGTAATTGAACACCATGTTCAAACGGATAGCGCTCTATAGAAATATGCACCATCAGCATCTATTTTCCTTACGGATGTCATCCAGATGCTGCGTCTTTTCCATCGTGTGTCAAGGCCTTGCAGTTATGACCTACTCCGCACCGACAAATGTCACTTGAACACCCAGTCTTCGAACGCCCTAATCGCCCGTTTCAAAGACTGAAAGTGACAGCTATGGGAGGTATGATATATGACGAGAATATGAATTGATTTTGCTTCGAAAAAATCTTAGACCCGGTCATCATTTGCTTTTGCTCGGCCAAGGAGAAAGCGTTCCCTTACAAATGACAGCAATGCGGGTGCTGCAAGAAAAAAGCAAGAAGAACGGTAGTATGCGGAGCTGAATTTCGCTTCGACATTTTCATGGTTTTAACTTTCCATTCGCAGAAATATTATTTTTAGAAAAAAAGCGCAAGAATAGGCACCTAAGTTCATACATTGAATGCCGGCACACTATAGATAGCAATAGATGTTGAATGGTGGTCTTGGCTCCATAAAAATCAGGGCTGCTTCGTGCTCTAAACAATCAAGTGAAATAGTGGTGCAGATAACATTAATGGCACAAGGCAGAGTGCACCAGACGATGTCGCGCAAATTATAAGGCACATGCCATGCATACCAATAATTTTCTCTTACCACCTGCCATTTACGTTCTTCACACATCTTATATATATATATATATATATATATATATATATATATATATATATATATATATATATATATATATATATATATATACGCTATGCTGGCAGTGAAAAAGACGATGATGATGGGTGGCTGTTGTAGTAGCTCGCGCACGCCGCTCGCCATTAGCCAGACCTGCCTGATAAAGCACATTTTGCCAAGCTGCGTCTGAACCTTTTTCGGCGTACAACACCTCTATTTTAAGTGGCGGAGGTGCCGGGGTTCCCATCAACCTGAAACTTCGCAATTGGACGCTACCCTCACCGTTCACCATGACTGCTCCTGGCCCTTCTCAAGCTGCCTTACCAACGACAGTCTACTAACGACAGGCAACGACGAACAAGACGTCGAGGACTGGCTCGTCGAGTACGAAATCGTAAGCGCTTCCAACAAGTGGAACGCCTGCGACCAGCTCACAAACGTGCGCTTTTACCTCGCTGATGTGGCCAGCCTCTGGTTCAAGAACCATGAAGGCGAAATCACCAGCTGGTCCGCCTTCAAGACCACCATCGCCGCGGTCTTCGGTCGTCCCACCGTGCGCCGGCTTCGCGCGGAACAACGTCTTCGTAGTCGAGTCCAGCGCAGAGACGAGACCTTGACAAGTTACATTGAAGATGTCTTGTCTCTTTGTGAGCGCGTGGATGAATCTCTAACCGAACGTGACAAAATCAAGCACATCATCAAAGGAGTTGATGACGATACCTTCCAGATGCTCGTCGCTAGAAATTCACAGACCGTCACCGATGTTGTCCAGCTCTGTCAGGAGTACGACGAGTTGCGTAAGCAGCGCGTCTCAACGCGCAGGGCCGCTGAAGATACGGCTGAAGTTTCCGCCCTCGTGCACGACGTCGCTGCTGATCACACCGTCTTACTGCCCCACATCAAACAATTCATTCGTGAAGAAGTTGCGCGTCAGCTTTCTCTTGTGGCCGAAGCATCCGTGCCAGTGACCTCATTAGACCCACGTCTACGCCAGGTCATTGAGACACAGGTCACGCAGGCACTGCCTCCATCGCCATTTGTCCCTACGCCGCTGACCTACGCTGCCATCGTTTCTAGACCCCCAGCCCCGCCTGTCTCAGGCGCATACCGGGGCACCGGGTCCTCCTACCCTACGACGCTGCCTACATACACGGCACCCCATCCAGTTTCGCCCCCAGCACCTTCTGTCGTTAACCCATGGCGCACCTTGAATAATCGACCCATCTGTTTCGCATGCTTCGTGGAACATAAAGCACGCTACTGTCGCCGTCGGAACTTCCATCCTCCAAACCATGGGAATTCTGCAAATTACCAGGCTGCCCAAAATCCCCAGCGACCATCTTCTCCTATCACCGACTCATTGTCCCCACGACGCCCTGTCGATTCTCGCCGGTCATTACCACCCCGTCGCCGATCTGTCTCCCCGATGATTCGGCGCACGAGCCCCGCTCGAAAGGAAAACTGACAGCCGCAGTTCCGGAGGCAAGAACTGCGTCGTCGTCGAAATTTCTAAGATCTCCTCTTTGTCCGACCAACGAAATTGATGTTCTAGTAGAAGGTGTTGCTGTACGTGCACTTGTCGACACAGGCGCCGTCGTTTCTTTAATTAGTGAAAAACTATGTCGCGATTTGAGAAAAGTTACAACGCCGCTTACGAATCTTGCTCTGCGTACAGCCACATCCCATTTCATCGCGCCGACAGCTCACTGCACAGCACGCGTTCTTATTCGAGATGTTTGGTACGCCGTCAACTTTGTTGTTCTCCCACGTTCATCTTACGACGTCATACTAGGATGGGATTTCCTTTCTACCCATCAGGCCCTCGTCGACTGCGCTCGTGCTAAACTCACGTTGACGAATCCGTGCCTTGATATCGACCACCACAGACCCTCGAAAGTGTTTGCCGCAGCTGACGTACGCATCGCGCCGTTGTCCGCCGTCCTAGTGCCTGTGTTTTCCCCTGCTGCCACTAACTCGACACTTCTGTTCCAACCAACTATAGGTAGTGTGCAACACTGAACCATGGTCCTCCCGTTTACCGTCATCAACTTTTCCAATGGTTCAGTGGTACTTTATGCATGCAACGTTTCTGCTTGCCCGTACATCCTGCTACGCGGTGAGTGTCTGGGAAGCCACGAGACCTTAAATTGTATTTTCGAAGACCCGATCTATCCAGACAAGCCATTTTTACCGACTTGTGTCATTACACCCGTAACTGACGCTAATGAACCTATGGATGTATTCCGCAAGTCCATTTATTGCAACCTCACGCCTGGGCAGCAGGAAGCTCCTACAGCGTTTTCGAGCCTCGTTTGACCACAATCAGCCTTCCTTAGGTCGAGCGTCATCTGTTGTTCACCGTATAGATACCGGTCAAGAGACGCCATTACGGCAGCGTCCATATCGTGTGTCAACTACCGAACGCCGTGCCATCAATGAACAGGTTGACGACATGCTGATACGTGGCATAATCGAACCGTCAAGCAGTCCCTGGGCCTCTCCAGTTGTGTTGGTGAAAAAGAAGGACGGATCCATCAGGTTTTGCGTGGACTACCGACGTCTCAACCGAATCACGCGCAAGGATGTCTATCCGCTGCCACGCATTGATGATGCCTTGGACTGCCTACAGGGAGCCGAATTTTTCTCTTCTTTAGATCTGCGCTCTAGATACTGGCAGGTACCCATGGGAGAGGCCGATCGCGAGAAAACAGCTTTCATCACGCCCGACGGGCTTTACGAATTCACAGTCATGCCCTTCGGCCTCTGCAACGTGCCAGCTACTTTCGAGCGAATGATGGACTCTATCCTTCGAGGCCTCAAATGGAACGTTTGCCTTTGTTATTTAGATGACGTTGTCGTCTTTTCAACTGATTTCGCAACCCATTTAACCCGCCTCGAGAAAGTCCTCGCGTGTATTTCTGCCGCAGGGCTGCAACTGAATCTGAAGAAGTGCCATTTCGCCGCTCGAAAGCTTACGATCCTTGGCCACGTGGTTTCAAACGACGGCATTCTTCCTGACCCTGCCAAACTTACAGCCGTTTCAGCGTTTCCCAAACCGACTACCATGAAAGAGCTCCGAAGCTTCATAGGCCTGTGCCCTTACTTCCGGCGCTTCGTCAGCAATTTCGCGATGATCATCGCTCCTTTGACCAAGCTCCTTGCCGGCTCTAGAGACCTTTCAGCCTGGTCTGCCACCTGTGACGATTTTTTCAATGAACTGTGCCGCCTCCTCACGTCGCCGCCTATTCTGCGACACTACGACCCATCGGCACCCACAGAGGTCCACACCGACGCTAATAGTCTCGGGCTAGGCGCTATTTTTGCACAAAAGAAAGACGGCTTCCAAGAGTACGTGGTTGCCTACGCAAGCCAAACTCTAGGCAAAGCTGAAATCAACTATTCCGTCACTGAAAAGGAATGCCTAGCCATTATTGGGGCGATAGAGAAATTTCGACCTTACTTGTACGGGCGCCCTTCTGACGTCGTGACTGAACACCACACCCTCTGCTGGTTGTCGTCACTGAAGGATCCAAGCGGTCGCCTCGCCCGATGGGCATTACGCCTCCAAGAATATAATATTCGCGTGGTCTATCGCTTCGGCCGGAAACATTCGGACGCGGACGCCCTATCCCGTTCGCCCCTACTTCTGACCCGGACTGCTGCGAAAGTCTAACCTGTGATGCCACTGCCGTCACCATCACAGACATGCCATCTGAGCAACGCAAGGACCCTTGTGTTGCTTCGATTCTAGACATCCTGGCTGGGCGGACAGCTTCCCCCCCTTCTCGACGTTGCGTCTGCAAGTCGAGCACTTCGCCACTCGCGACGACGTGCTGTACCGACGCAACTACGCACCCGGTGGACGTCAGTGGCTACTCATGATTCCACGTCATCTGCGATCCGAAATTTGTTCCACGTTTCATGACGACCCCCAATGTGGCCACGCAGGTTTCCTGATCATTTATTCTCGCATACGTCTCCGATATTACTGGCATGGCATGTACCGTTTTATACGACAATACGTTCGAGCCTGCTCGACGTGCCAGATACGAAAAACTCCCCCTTATAACGCCAGGGGTACCTTGTTACCCTTACCATGCCCATCCCGACCATTCGACCACGTCGGCATCGATATCTATGGTCCCCTTCCCAACACTGCTGACGGTAACCGCTGAATCATAGTTGCCGTCGACCATCTCACGCGGTATGCCGAAACTTCATCCCTTCCCTCGTCTACAGCAAAAGACGTTCCGACATTCGTACTTCACAACATCGTATTACGTCATGGAGCACCTCAGGAGTTACTGAGCGATCGTGGTCGCGTATTCTTGTCAGACGTCATCACAGCATTGCTGCGTGAGTGCCACGTCGTTCACCGCACTACAAGCGCCTATCATCCCCAGACCAATGGAATGACAGAGCGCTTCAACCGCACCCTTGGTGACATGCTGTCTATGTATATCTCGTCAGACCACTCCAGTTGGGACCGAGTGCTCCCGTTTATCACGTTCGCTTATAAACCCCCATTCAAAGCACTACTGGGTTCTCTCCTTTTTTTCTCCTTTACGGACGCGAACCTTCTTGCACTATGGACACCATTCTTTCGTACAAACCTGATTCCTCAGAGTCCACGATGTTGTCTCAAGCCGCTACATACGCTGAAGAATGCCGCCAACTGGCAAGATCATTTACAACCCAAGACCAAGGACGCCAAAAGCACCACCATGACGCATCAAATAACACTACTTCCTACAATCCAGGTTCAATCGTCTGGCTGCATGTCCCTTCTGTTACACATTGCCTTTCTACCAAGTTGGTCCCAAGTATCTAGGCCCATATCGTGTGCTACAAAAAACGTCACCAGTGAATTACCTCAATGAGCCACTGGAACCATGTTCTGACCAACGTCGTCGTGGCCAGGAAATTGTCCACGTCTCGAGATTTAAGCCCTGCTACGACCCTCCCGTGTTCACTTGTCCATAGGTCGCCAGGATGGCTCCTTATTTCGCGGGGAGTAAGTGTAATGAATTAATGAATCTGAATAACGGACGCTCTGCAGGCAATGAAGAAGGCGATAATGATGGGTGGCTGTTGTAGTAGCTCGCGCACGCCGCTCGCCATTAGCCAGACCTGCCTAATAAAGTACACTTTGCCAAGCTGCGTCTGAACGACGTACAACACCTCTATTTTATGTAGCAATAGCACGCTATAGCACACTATAGCACACTATAGATAGCAATAGATGTTCAATGGTGGTCTTGGCTCCATAAAAATCAGGGCTGCTTCGTGCTCTTAACAATCAAGCGAAATAGTGGTGCACATAACATTAATGGCACGAGGCAGAGTGCACCAGACGATGTCGTGCAAATTATAAGGCACATGCCATGCATACCAATAATTTTCTCTTACCACCTGCCATTTACGTTCTTCACACATCATATATATATAAAAGGAAAAGAAGTGTATACTTAAGGGCTCGTTTTTCCTTGTTGTGACACAATAATGAGATCTAAAGGACAATAATGCCAAGGAATGTATAGGGGAAGTTATTAGAAGCAATTAAAAGTAAATAAAAGGAAAGAAAAGGAGGTGAAAAAATAACTTGCCATGAGCAGGGATAACTCGCTCACGGCAAGTTACTTTTTCACCCACTTTTCTTCCTATTTACTTTACATTGGTTCTAATAACTTCCCTATACATTTCTTGGCATTACTGTCGGTTAGATCATATATATATATATATATATATATATATATATATATATATATATATATATATATATATATATATATATATATATATATATATATATATATATATATATATATATATATAAGTAATGTAACAGCCATGATAGCACCAAGAACGTGTAATAAACATTTGGTAGAAATAACAATACATGCACCACCATCACAATTTTCACAACCTTTCCTTCCTTTTTGCCAGTCAATTTTAGTCATGCCTTCTCGCTCTTGGTGTTGTTAAGTTACCTAAACTTGCCCCAAAGCGACAAGACGGTGTCATGTGAAGCTTGGCATATTAGACATGCCTGTCATGATTGTAATGTTGTGACCTGCCGTTAATGTTCGCTACAGGTCATAGCAAGACAACAATTTCGATGTATATGAAGTTGAGCAGCACTTTCGGCATGATGCCAATTGATAACTTCACACTGACCAACAAAAAAGACACGAAGAAAAGAGAAAACACATCCTGTTATGAGTCTATCTTGACACTTCTGTGACTTTGTTTCGCAGTCACAGTGATGTTGTAACGCTGTTTTAAAGGCATTTATTGTGTTACAACGATGCACGTTCAAATGCGACATTTACCACGGAGGAGGAAATGTCGAAGTTTTCTTGCATATATCGCTTATGAAACAAAGTGTAATGCAACTAGCACAGGAGGTATTCACAAATTTTTTTGTTTAAGTATATTCGCAATATTTCATTATTACGCTGGGATTTCCAAAAATAAAAATTTTACAGTGAAAGCCATAGCACTGTATGCAAACCTAGTTTCGCTCTAAGTTGTAAAAAAAGCATCAACTTCCAATTCATCCCGTCGTGGTGCCGCTTTGTGGCATTCAATATTTACAGTAGACAAAAGGCCTTGCACAAAATACAAGGAAGATTTTTTAAACAACAATTCGCAACGCAAAAACAAGGCTAAAAAATGAAGAGCAACGACCATACAGTTTGATAACATGACTGAAGCCGAGACTGAATTTAATAAACTACTTAACAGAAAGCCTCAAAACATCATCATAATAACAATGTAAATTGTTAAATAGTTTAACGCATAAAATTCCCTATAGCATAAGTATATGTTTTGAGATAAATAATTTTATGTGTCAAAGAACGGGCACACATATGTTTTTTTCATTTTATTGGGTTTTAACTGCTGGGTTACCACATTGCCTTCTTGGTAGCAGTAGCGATCCTTCAGGAGATATAAAGCACGTCGCACAGATGCGGTCCAGTAGCATTGCGCTTTCGCGTTGTTTTGGGTGGCTACTGATGTAACATGGCTTCAAAAGGAAGCTTAAAATTGCTCAAAAGAAACTAAAGACTTAAAGCTGCAGCTTTCGCAACACCGTTGTTCCATATGTTTTTGTGTGTGCCTCAGCAGTGAACTCCCATACTATGGGGGCTTTCAATGCAGGCCGAGAAAGGAATTCAACATTTATCCATTTTTTCACCACACCCCATCTTGCTATTACTTTTTTAAATAAAAATTCTGCGTTACCAGTCTTATTTAAGGTGACAAAGGTATACGCCGAAATAGGAAAGATTCTCTGAAGTGGCTATTTACATACCTTCCCTATATTTCGCAGGCCCTAACATAATTTGTACGAATAAATTATGACAGTGTAATAAATGTTTCGGAAACAGTATTCACAAGATTAAAAATACAGACATTTCTTAAGGTGCTACTTGCCTATTTACGCAGTGCATTAGAGTGGAAAGTTGTCAAAAAAGCTTTTGTTTTTTTACGTCACCTAGATTAGTTAGTCCTCATCACCACTTGTGAGTACAGTACTAATGGGAAAATTGCTTTGTACGCAGTAAAGTGAAGATACCAACAGTTCTGAAAAAAAATAATGCGGAGCCATTTTCTTGAGGCACTTTTCCCGGCACTTTTCTTGAGGCACTTTTCAAATCACTGTCTACGATTGTTAAAGTCACAATTCAGACATTGTCACAATATATCACAATAGACGACTGATTGGAGCTTCGATTCGTTTGAACTTTAGTTCTGTAAAGTGTCTGGCAAGCTACAGTTCAACCTTGCAGCCTCAGCACATGCTTAGCATGGGCAAGTGTCTTAGCAAAAACGCTTTCAAGCGTGAGCTCAGAAATCAGACAGGCTACGCAATTGATTCGGAGAAGAGCCTTGCATCCGAGCACGTGGCGTCTCGCAGGCACAGTTTCCTAGCCCAATCTTTGACTTGATGGATTCGAGAAGGCGGCTATGGACAGCTAGTTTTCCATTAAAGAGTTCGAAATGGGTGCCGGGTGCAATGAACTTCGCTAGGACGGGAACGTTGCATGCCCGGATGAAAGCCACCGATGAAATCCAGCAGCCCTAAAAGGCTGGCTTTGAGTTTCGCGCATTTCGATCGAACGGCGAATGACTCTCCGCGCAAAAGCGAGAGAACGAATAGAAGAAACTCAAGCAGATTACCAGACGCCGCCTTGTTTGTAATAATATACACACAAAAAGAGGAATAAAGGCGTAAAAGTTTCGGCATTTACTTGATGCTGGAGTGAGCAGATTTTTCCGAAATCAACCTTGGAATCTGGGTTATTTAGTTCTCTTTTCTTGCAAACGACGAATCCCTAGTGATGAGGTTGATAACAAATAACAAAAAGTTACAAACAACATGTACTTGCAAGGGGGCTTCAGCTCAGTGTAGCTGGGCTATTCTGATGGCACTCCATTGGCAAAGCATAGTTATTATTATGTGCTATATTCATGTGCTGGCTGCTATAATTACTTTTACGTTCAGTTTCTCGCACTACAAATGCCTTCAAACGTGAATTGGTGCGCTTTAACAGCTTGTGCACATTTTTCTAGGGTGCCGTTGCCACTGGAATTAAGGGGGTCAACAAAAACAACAATCAACATATAATGCATCAGCTGTATAACAACATCTGTCACGGTTCAAGACAGAATCGCGTGACTGAGTGTCACAACTCAGTGAGAGTGGCGGTGTTAGAAAGAAAAACCGCCAGGCCTGCACGGAAGGCGCAGCATAGTCGCAACGAAAGCTATAGAAGAGCGGCCTTTCAGAGCCTTTTGTGATCACTCATTGTGTAACTGCTGCAAGCACACGTGCTTGATGCCCACTACGGCATTAATAATAAAAACTTAAGGGTAGTGGGGCGCCATTCGTTATGCTATTTTCCCTCATTCTTTTGAGAAGCATGGTATCCGCTATACTATTGCGAGGAAAAGTGTGCCAATCGTTCAAGCAGTAGCGACGATGATGTGGAATTATGTCTGAAGTGGGTACGCGCCACACCTCATGGCTGAACAAAAACAAGTTTATAATGGGTTGGAGTATTGGACGACCCACTCGTTACGCTATGCACATCAGGCGACGACTGCTTGTTCTTTCGCTGTTTTAAAACGCTTTAGAAATCGTAATAACGTGATTGCTTTCCAGACATTAAGCCTGCCTAAGACAAATTTGTGACAAGTCCCAATCACCGGCAAGGCTCAGAGGTAGAACACTCGGCTGGAACCCAGCTGACCCTGGCTTGAGCCTAACTGTGTCAATGGTACTAGTTTTTAGGGGCGAAGCTCCTCAAAGCGTCACGCTTTCGTTCCTCGTCATAGTCTTACCAGTCTTACGTTTTGACCTGCAAGGTGGTGCCGGTAGGAGATTTCTTGTGTGCGTTGTTGAAGAATAAAAAATTCGCAGCGTGCGCGTTAACTAAAAGCCGAATTTACCTGTCCTTCATTTCCTTTTTGCAGCCATTGGCAGGTACATTGAGCACTATCTGACAAGAAAGGGTTGCTACGTAATACTTGCCGGGCGTAACCTTCTTGGTTTCAGAAAGATTAGGCGAGCATTGGGCCGCAGTGTCATGAATACAGTGAACTAGTATATACCATTAAATCGAGGTGGTTAAAAGTGGGAAGTAGATACGTTGCAAAAGCCGAATTCTCCGGTTTCTCATTCCCCATTAGCAGCCATTCGTATGTACATTGAGCACTATCTGACAAGAAAGGGTTGCTACGTTATACTCGCTGGGTGTAACTTCGTTGGTTTCTGAAAGGTTTAGCGAGCGTTGAGCCGCAGTGCCACGAATACAGTGAACTAGCATATACTATGAACTCCAGGTGGTTAAAGGTGGGAAGTAGATACAAAGCGCAAGCCTTAAAAAAGTGTGCCACCTCTCGTTCAGTCTTTGGAATTTTCAGTGGATCGCGGTGCTTCTATATGCGCATTATATGATGAAAAGATGCGAGTAGGTGGTACTTGAAGTGTCGACTAAATGGACACACAAACACACAGACAGAAGCATGAACGGATGCACGTATGGCTGCACGGACGGATGGACGTGCGCATGCACGAGCAGACACACGCATGGCCGGGCAGATTGACGCGTGGACGGTCACACAGACAGATGCATGGATGGACAGAAGCAAGAACGAATGGACAGACGGATGCTTCGCCCCACTCTCCATCATTCACCCCGTGGTTATGCTGCCAATTTTTTTCTAATTTCGTGCAATAAGGTTACGGACACCAACGGAAGTGGCGGTGTACAACTTCGGCGCTGCGCAAGACCCGAGTTGTGATCTCATTACAGCTTTCGCTGTAAAAATATCGTTTCAGTTGCAAAAATCAAGTAAAGGTAGTTAAATTATATCTTGACAGTTCATCAGAGCAAGTAGAATTTTACTGCTTGGTTCACAAAATCTGGCCACGTCTAAGGAGCATTCTTGTTCGACGGCAACATTACGTTCAATTGAAGTCCCATTTTTAGGGCAAAAGATATCGAAACTAAACGCTTAGTACACAACACCATATTAAATTTATCAATCAAAGCGGAAAGTGCGATCTCAAAAAGGGCTAATCAAAACAAACGTTCCCGTAGAACAGGTCTCATTCTTTCTGGAAGTCGGTGCCATGTGAAGGAATACCATCCTGTATAGAATTTTGTATTGCTTTAAGCCAATCGTTGTTAGGTAGACCAACGTTGCATTTTGAGTAGATTTTCGTTTATTATGGGCAAACCAGTAGCCACAACGTTTTCAAAAACAGGGAGATAAAAAACATTGCGGAGAGTGTAGAGGATCCTCTATCTCCGTGGGTTTACCTGTTGTGTCGTCAATTATAGACGCTCTAATCCACACTGCCACTTTTACACTACTAATACGGAGATAACACAGAGGGTTTACAGCTATCCACGTGCTGCATTAATGCTCGTTTGTGTGAACTGCACTTTGCGCCATGTGTAATCTCAAGATACTTTAGTCGCGGCACTAGGTTTTCGTGTATATTCATTATAACGCATCACATATGTTGGCAGTGCGTAAAACTGAGAAGGAACTTTATTGCCAAGAAACGAAAAGGGAGAACTTCGGATGCACAAACCGTATGTACTGAACGAGGTGAACGAGACCATACGCTGCTGCAAAGTGCATCTTACGTGTTTGACGGGCAGTGGTCACGACCAACCACTGTCTCGTATTAACCACGTTAATGACGGTGCATTAGACTAAGAGTCGCCGTTCCAGAGCCAATGAATTTCCTAATGCAAGAAAATGTGTCTGCTCACACGTTTGTCGTCGCAATGATCAGGCGGCACGAGAGATGACTCATACGCTGACTAGCGTGAGTGGTGAGCGTCCATTAGCGCATTTCTTTTTATTTGGACTTTGTGAAGTAGGGGCTGCTCGGCGTCTGCATCACAGCGATCCATAGTCGCAGTTCGTCTGACGTTTACTTTGTGGCTTCCATTTCTTGTACCTAGTAGTCATAGGGTTGCCTGAATTCTCTAGATGCGTGCCTGCGGAACCACAGACAGAGCACACTTTCTGTCGTCTACGGGTATTTTGGTATGCTAGCGCCTCCAGGCCTGTCATTTATTATTCCAAAGATTTTGTGCTATGCCTGCATCGACAACGCTTTTGTGTGCAATAGAGCGAGGCCAAAGTGATCCCCTTTGTTTGTGGTATAATGCGAGTTCGGGGAATCAAGTTCTATATTCTATATCCAATGCTAAAACTTGCCATTATGAAAGGATGTTGTGGTGCTCTCACGAGGACGGCATTCAAGCTTATGGTCATCACACACGAGATCAGAAGTAAACATGTAAGCATATTCATGAAGTGAATAATGATATGAGTGGGTCTACGCGTCCACGCATACGTACATGCGATCATGCGTTTGCCCATCCGTCCATCTGTTTGTGCTTCTGTTCGTCTGTCTGGCTGTACGTCCATGCTTCTGTCCGTGCTTCCATCAGTCCGCCCGTGGGTTCATCCGCGCGTCCATCTATCCATCCGTGCTGCTGTCTGTCCGTCAGTGTTTTCTTCCATCCACGTCTGTGTTCGTCCGTCCACTCGGACGCATAGACGAACGGATGAACGCTTCACCCCACCTCATTATCATTCACTCCTTGTATATGGTCTGATGTTTTCTTTGAATTTACCGAGTAATAGAAGTTTACTTCGAACCACCACTTTATGTTGATTTCGACCTATTTATATGGAGCCTGCACTTGCTACTGCTAATGCTAGTTGGTACATAAACTGTACAATACTTGATCTGCAAACGTCTTGCTGCGAGGAGACTATTGTAAATGTTATTTCAATTGTAAATCTACGCAGCACTGCCCAGAAAACATTTTCTGTATTCATTTGTTCGTCTTAGCTCCTTACCACTCCAATTACTCGAGTTTTATTACTGAAAATTCCCGCGCGTGCCATTAGTTGCGCAGAAATTGCAATAGACTGAGCTTCCCCGACGGCAAGTATGAACTGTGAAATGAGAGATAAGTTTTCCCGAACAAAGGTCAATACAAATCCGCACAAATTACAAAGCACGTTTGTTAGTACCAGGTCATTTTGATCAAATGAAATACCGAGATATATGCGCGTAGTTTTTTTAATTATTCTGAATTCAACAGTCTCATTTTAGTCCTAACATTTAGTATGAACGAACTCACAGCGAAATCCGTGCCAACGCATGCTAATGTGGCCGGCGGTCTCTCCAAGTGTTCAGTAGTCTTTAATGTAATTGATTTCCTTGTTCTACTTATGAGCAAGTGTGGTTACCTCTGTCACCACTTCTGGCACTTTGCCTTTCTAATTTAGCCTTGTACGTGTGTATAACGAACAAACAGAAATTACTAAACAAAAAAAGCCAGATTGCCTAGCTCTCATTTGCTCAAAGAATGCCTTTTTGATCCTGTCTATTAAATTTGGGAACATGAAAGGAATGTAATGTTTCCATGCGAAATCAAAGCATATCAAATGTTTTACAGAACGTACGTCATAAGAGATCCGCAATCATCACTGAAATGAAGCAGAAGACGTAAGCCAACTCCAGAAACACTTTATGCAAACAGAATTCGATGGTATTGTTCCTCAGATGTTTACCGATGAAAGCTTGTTAAATATTCTTCAATATTTATTATAAGAAAGAGGACGACGAAGCGTGGACAGGGGTGAAAAGCTTGTGCCGGGGTTGCGCCGAAAAGAATGTTTTTGCTGGTCATGAGCGGGTTTGTAATCTCTCTGAGCCTTTTTTTTTCGCTCACTCCACCGACAAATACACCTTTTCTTCGATATTTTATAGTGCCGAGAAACGCAGAACTCTGCCATACAAGTTACCCGACGAAAGAACTTCGCCAACAACGAAGACGGAGCGCATCAAAGGCAAACGAACTGCTCAGCGAGCTCTGCACACGCGCTTACAAAACGAAGCACGGCAACTGATCGACTCCAAGTAGTTCAACTCATCGGATATTTCTGTGGTGCACGTACGGCTGACGGCATGCAACGAAGGCTTGCGGGCGCTCAACTTAGAATTCGAAGAACACCTCAACACCTCACAGATGACCAAATCGCAGAATATTATGTCTCCGTAGCAGAATGTGAAGACAACGCTGCTGCTACGCTGGCGTTGCTGAGTTATCACATGGAGGAGTTGAAGGCGTCGACGTCCAGGATCCCCGATAGTGCGGCGACCAACATCACGAACGAAGGTATCACCACTGCCGGCAGTGGTGTCTTTGGCGATCAGATGACGCATGGGTTTGTCGGCTCTTGTCTACCTAAACGTGAGCTGCTTCACTTCATCGGAAGCCCAACGCAGTCAACCTTTCTGGGACGTGTTCAAGCAAGCGTTTCATGAAAACTCCAGCCTATATAAAGTTGAATGATTCACTATTTGAAGAACCTAGGGAGTGGACAAGCATCGAAGGCCATTGACGGCATTCAAACCACAGAGCAGTCATACGAAGACCCCATCGCCCTTCTAAAAAACCGCTTTGGAAACAAGAAGTTCATCGAGCAACTATACTTCTCAAACCTACGAAAGCTCAAGGCAGTGAAGTTTTCCAACAATGTGACTTCTTTGCGAAACCTATTGCACACCGTCCACATCACTATCACAGGACTTAAGGCACTCGGATGCCAGAAGCTTTCCTGTGCTGCCATGCTCGACGAGTTCTTGACCAAAGCAATCCCCGTAGATACGTTCGTAGAGTATTGCACACAACAGAACCGACAGACGAGCGTCGATGCGATTGCAACGTCAGAAACGGAACTTCGGGAGCAACTCGAGTACGTGCGCATCGAGGTGGAAGCTCGTGAGAGAAATGCCTTTGTGGATGCCGGTTTTCTTTGTGTTCAAGATCACCGACAAGACACGCTTCATAAGGCTCAACCCACGGCGTCTGCTTTGATCGGCCACACAAGGATTGAAAAAGGTACCTGATTCTTTTGCCATTCTGCAGCACACACTATGAAGTCATGCATATCCGACATTAGCTTGCATGAAGAAAAGAACCACCGAGCAGAGGCCGGCAGGTGCTTCAAGTGCATCATCAAATGACATTGGTCTAAATTGCCACCGTCAGTTGATTTGTTATAAGTGAAATAGAAGGCACGCAATAGTTGTTTGCGTCCCCGAATACGCACAGAAGAAGCACTTAAACGAAGCGAGGGACCCTGTTTCGAAGGTGAAAGCAAATGAGTCATCATCTCTACTCAACGAAAATGTGGTCTTTCTACAGACATTTTGCGCATTGCTGACAACCAAAAGTGACTCATGCTTTATCAGAGGCGTATTAGACAATGAAAATCAACGGACATTCGTTAGAGAAGGCATATCTAAAAAGCTAAGATTACCTATATTGCGCACCTTTGAAATGACTCTCAAGGCATTTGAAGGAGTGAGCGGAGCACCGGAAAGACGGCCAAACATTGTCAGAGTGGTGCTAATTAATCAATTCGACCATACCATGAAAGATGTCGAAGCTATAGAAGTACCATTCATCTGTGAGCAGCGGATGGAGCTTCAACGCACGAACATATTTACGCAATAGCTGCTGCATAAAGAGAAGTTTATTGCAGACATGACTGCAGTTTCTGGGTAGAAAACTGAGGTTCGCATATGCTTTCACGTTGTAGCGGATCAAATGCGGAAGTTTTTGTTAACCGAAGTTTTCCTCGACAAGCGACAACAAGGCCTGGTGTCCACCAACGCGAAGCATGGTTGGACCTTTCAAGGACCTATACAGTGCGAAGAACAGCATTTTATGAGCGCAGCTACTAGTACCATCTGCGTACTTGGCATGAGCTGCGTAGACACAGACATTCCTCACTCTCAGGAAAAAGTCTCGTATGTGAGTATCGAGAACGAGAACAAGAAAGTGCGGTCATTCAACGAGGAAGCGCTTCACAAAAATAGGTGACCTGAAGTTTGACTTTCTTCTAAGGCAACAAGCTCAACTCAAGCAAAAAAAAATCAAGCAGCCAGGCAAAATCTTCACAGATGAACACGACACATTGCCGCGAAGCCAGAGCTCAATGACGCGACCAGGCGATCAGGCAGCTCTTCTATTCTTCAGAAGACGAGGATACATTTTTCTACGGCAAGCGTAAAGTCAGGATACATACACGCCTTAAGAAAGCTCGCATCACGTGTGGCAAGAAAACACTAGTGCTACTGCGGAACCAGTAACTCAGCTCACCGTTATGCCCGCTCACCGAGAAGTACACCAAGGTGGTGTTTTTACAGCGTTAACCAACATTTGTGCCTGTTTTGGTTGGGAGACCCGCGCAAGCCGTTAAAAGTGAAATCGGAAAGCGCTTGACACGTGCGTGGTTTCGAGCAAACGTGATAAGTGCAATGGGAGCAACACGTTAGTGCGATCACGTGCAGCAGGTCATCAGAAATGACAAAAGTGGATTTCGTCGGGCTAGTTAGTGGGGCACTAATCATGCCTGAATAGTGCTTTAAGCAAGTGTACCTTTGTTATTCCTAAATGTACGCTTGTCAGCCAATCTGGTAAAGTTCTACATTGCTTTTACGATGGTATTCCATCGAACTATTTACTTCAGGCTGCAGAGTGTGTTAAATATTCTTCAATATTTATTAGAAAAAGAGGACAACAAAGTGTGAGCTCGAGAGGAGAGCTCGTACCTGGGGTGGGTCGAACAAATGGTTGCCGGTCATATAGACGCGTTTGTTACCTCTCTGAGCAATTATACTTTTGTTTTCGCTCACTCCACCAGCGAAGACACCTTTTCATCTACAAAGCTCTTCGGGAAAAAGTTGAGGACGCTCACACGTCACCGTCAGGGGTAGAAGGCAATAGCGTGATTGACTCCTATTCATATTGTTCTTTAGATGCGAAGCATCTTACGCCGAGACATTAAACGTTTCCCCTTCCCGCGGCGTCCCCATCTCGAATGTGCATACACATCGCCCCTTTCTCTCTTGAGTCGACGGCGAAGACGACGAAACGCTTCGTCAGTACACACGGTAACTTGTTAGATAAATGCGCTGCAATCCAACGGAGTCCCGGAATAGAAACCCGCACAGTCCTCTCTTGATCTACATTTTCTGCAATAAACGTTTTATTAATTCACTATTTCTTTGCATCGATTGGCAATTTTGTGGCGCTCCACGTTACCTGAGAAGGAGCGTGTCAGTTATGGTTTGCACGGGATCACGTTCAGTGTCTTCGGCATGTGCGTTGTGAGACCGGCTGTTCAGCTGTTCTATAGTCATGGTCGCTGGCAACGCTGGTCACCGGCAGCATTCACACCAGTGGCCACTGGCATCGAGTGAGGGTCGATAGGGGCGCTAGCAAGGCAGAGGTTCTGAATGGTGGTACACCTGCTTAACACGACGTAGATAAGCTTCTGTGGGTGCCATTCACCATCTGTCCACTGCTTCGCATCTCCACATAGTTTCTCTTAAGCGGGAGAAGGCGTATTTTTTTAACGCAATAGCGTTAAAGAGCTCGTGTTGCAGAAAACCCGCCACCGGCGTCGGCCCCGTTGGTTGTGAGCGAAAAATCGTCTGTGCAATTGTGCGCGAAAAATCAAGTTACCGAGACAGCCGCGGAAGGCTGCTACTTGTCCACGCATGCGGGTACGATCACACTGAAAAGCAGCGCATGCAAGAAAAAAACTGCTCAAGGTCGCGAAGCTCGGTAGTTTCTTTGCCCTGCCACACCTGCCTGCTTAGCTTTCAGTGCTTTTGTCAGGACGACAGAACGCTGCAGCAACGGGCGAGGATGTACAACCGGGATCTGGGCATCGCGTCCAGGGACGCAGAACTCACTTCCTTGGGAAAGAGCATGGAGTTTTCACGTTAACTCGTAAGGTATGCGGTACGACAGGAGCTCCAGAGGCAGCGACTTGACCACAGTGCTCCAGCTGTGTCGTCACTGGCCGACGTCATGCGTGAAAAAGTCAGAGTGGTGGTTCGGGATCCCCAGCCTATTCAGGAACGTCAGCAGTATGCCCAGTCAGAAGTGTCAACATCGTTATCGCCGAGAGTATCATATGCCGACGCTCTTCTGCAAGGATCCCCCATGCGTAGGGACATCACAGCCACTTCGGTGTACAGCACTGCGCCACCAAACACACTCTCGCCACTGCATAGGAGACCAAGAAAGACTGATATATGGTGCACTCCTGTCAAGCTACATCTCTGTTACCACTGTGGAGACGCCAGCCACCTATATCGAGTGTGCCTGTACCACCAGGCAGGGTTTCGGGGATTCGTAGTGAATGCACCTAAGCTTCGGAACGGGGAGCGTCCTTTCGAGTACCAAAAGTATCTGTCGTCTCGCTAGTACTCGCACGGCCTTCAGCCACATCAGCTTCGCTCGACAACACCGTTGAAATATCGGTCACTGAGTCCCCGTCGATCATCAGCCTCTCCCACTGCAAGGCGCCGTTCACCAAGCGCGTGTCGGGAAAACTAGAGCCAGCGACCTGTGGAAGTATGGCCGCTGCTGATGCTGAAACAGAACCTCTATCGCCGACTCCACGTGATAATGACAAACTAAGAAGCCGATACAGCAATCATGACGTCGATTCCGACTTGCGTGTATTTGTTGACAGCTATGACGTGAACGCACTGGTGGATACAGGTGTGGATTACTCAGTATTCAGTAGTGAGCTCGCCAGAACACTAAACAAGGTACTGAGTCCATGGGATAGACCTAAAGTTCACACCGCAGGAAGACACCTCATCGACCCGATCGGAACGTGGGCAGCAAGAATAAGAATTTGGCGACTTACGAAACTGGCGACGTACGTTTCACATACGTCGCCAGTTTTATTGCTCTGCCGAAATGCTCTAGAGACGTAATAATTCGTATGGATTTCATGAAGGCTAATAGTGCTTAAATTGACTTGCCGGAATCATGCGTCTCATTTTCAACCAAGTTCGCGATTTCAACGTTCAAAACAGCAGAAAAAGTCAACAACTTGTGTGTTGAGGATAATAACGTGGTGGTACCTCCAAGGTCCATCGTAGCTGTGTGACTAAGCAGCAATGCATTTTGTGACAATAAAGGGTTCTCTAACAGCAACACTGCGCTCATACTCGAAAAGGGAATCTGCATGGCAAGGGGCGTTGTGCAGCTTCATGACGGATGTGTTAAAACGTCTTGCTGACAAACGTTGGAATAAAGTACAGCACTTTGCGAAGGGGACCATCATTGCAAGTATACACGACTTCGTCCAAGTTGCGAACCTGAGCACAGCTGAAATATCACCACCTAATTTCCAAGACGTGGATTCCTTACTAGAATCCATTGACTTAAGCCAACGACAGTTTCCAAGCCATTAAAGACAAATAGAAAACATCACAAGAGAATTCGCCCCGTGCATTTCAACGTCATCCAAAGTCTGACGAACGCCCATTACGAAACACCGCACCATTGTGGACGAATCAGTCAGATCCATCTGTCAGCACTTCTACGTGTCGCTAAAAAAAGAGAAGCGATTGGAAATCAGGTACAAGAAATGCATAAATACGACGTAATTCAGCCGTCGGCGAGTCCATGGGCGTCACCGGTGGTACTCGTGAAAAAGAAAGAGCAGTCCTCACAATTCTGTACAGAATACCGAAGGCTGAACTCTGTCACTAAGCGAGATGTTTATCCTCTTCCCAGGATTCACGATACTCTCGATAGACTATGAGATGCGAAGTTCTTCTCTTCCCTAGACCTTAAAAGTGGGTACTAGCAGATAGAACTGGACGAACGAAATCGCGAGAAAGCTGCATTTGTGACACCGGACGGGCTATACGATTTTAAAGTACTTCCGTTTGGCCTTTCTTCCGCTCCCACGACATTTCAGCGCATGATGGACACTGCTCTCCGGACTGAAGTGGAAGTCTTGCCTCTATTATCTTGACGACGTTGTGTTTTTTTCGGCTACCTTCGAGCAGCATGTCGAATGACTGCAATCTGTGCTGAATCTCTTAGTTTGGCGTACCTCACAATAAAGCTACAGCAATGCCACTTCGGCTTCCAAGTGCTCCTTTTCTTGGATGTGTTGTCAGTGCTGAAGGTATTCGTTCGGATCGTGAGAAGACCGCGGCAATACAAATATTTCTGAAGCAAACGAAGAAGAAAGCAGTTAGATGGTTCCTGGGACTTTGCGCTTATAACCAGCACTTTACAAAAAAATTCAGAATATTGCCGAATACCTAACGCGACCGTTGAAAGAAGAGCACATTTCATTAGGCTGGAGAAACAGGGGGATGCTTTTCATAAGCTGCGACACCGCCTTTAGAGCCAATCAGTCCTCACACAATTTGACGATGAAACCGAGACTGATATTCACCCTGATGCGAGCAACTTGGGCCTCGGGGCCGTCCTCATTCAGTTGCAGGATGGTGTAGAGCGGGTCATTGCGTGCGCTAGTCGTACACTTTCGAAGGTTCAGGCCAATTACTCAACGACAGAAAAAGAATGCCTTGCGGTTGTTTGGGCCATAAGCAAGTTTAGACCATACTTATAGGGAATACCTTTTCGAGCCGTGACTAGCCACACAGGCTAATGGTCCAAATATTTTGTAACCACTTTTGTATTCAGTTCATTGAATAAACACTGATTGATTGATGTGAGCCATTCGTGATCGCTATTCACTGTGCCGGCTGGCAGATCTCAAAGACCCGTCAGGACGTCTTGCGAGATGGAGTCTACGACTGCAGGAATACAAAATAACAATCGTCTGTCAGTCTGGTCGCAAGCACATTGATGCTGACTGTTTGTAACGTGAGCCGGTTGATTTCATGGAAGCAACCTCTACGGAAAGCAAAGAGGACGTTTCTTTTTTGGGAGCTGTCACTGCATCAGAGATGGTACAGCAGCAGAAATCTGATCCTGAGTTGGTGCTACTGTTCAAGTACTTGCACGAACAACCCATTGAACTTCCTCGTGTTTTCTCGCGAAGCCTGTCGTCATTCATCCTCCGAAACGATGTCGTGTACAAAAAATTTTTGAACTCGGTCTACTGAAATTTCTCGCTGTCGTTTATACAGCGCTACGACCCGAGCTCTTGGAAGCATACCACGATGACCGATCAGCAGGACATTTGGAAGTGAGCAGAACGTTGACACGTATTCGCATGAAATACTACTGGCCAAAGTTGCGGAATTGTGTGCAGCCCTACGTAAGAAGCTGCCGGGATCGTCAAAGGCTAAAAACACCACCAGTTAAACCAGCTGGTCTTCTCCAAACTATAGCACCACCAGATGCCCCTTTCTCACAGGTGGAAATTGACTTACTTGGCCCATTTTCCACGTCATTATCAAGGAAGAGATGAATGATTGTTGCGACGAACTACTTAACAAGATATGCGGAGACAGAATCGCTTGTTCGGGGAATGGCTGTGGAAGTAGCCGAATGTTTTGTGACCAACATCGTACTGCGGCATGGAGCTCCTTCTGTGCTAATCACGGATCGGGGAACAGCGTTTACAGCTGACCTGACGAATTCCGTCATGAGATTGACACACACAAGTTATAGGAAAACCATGGCGTATCATCCCCAAGAAAATGAATTGACAGAACGGCTCAAATGAACGTTAACTGACATGTTGTCGATGTAGGTCAACGTGGAGCGAGGAATTTGGGACAGAATACTACCGCACGCAATGTTCGCTTACAATACCACTGTGCAAAAGACAACATAAATGACACCTTTTCAGCTTGTTTTTGGCCAAACACGATGTCCCTGGATGCAATGTTACCTGTCGATGATAATTCTGACCATGACCATAGCACCAGTGACCTTACGCAAAGAGGTGAAGAAGCAAGACAGCTGGCACGACATCGCTTTCAGCAACAATTGAAAGGCGATGCCGATAGGTATAATTTGCGATGAAGAGACGTCAAGTACGCTCCTGGAGACAAAGTATGGGTATGGACACCCGTACGCGTACATCGGCTCTCCGAAAAGCTAATTCATGTTACTTTGGCCACCTATAAGGTGATTCGCCAGCTTGATCCTTTCAACTGTGAAGTTGTCCCAGAGGAGCAAGTTAAATTAATTCTTTCGCAGAGCTGACACTAAAAAATATTTTTCCCCGATGCTACTGTAGAGAAAGGAAAGCGGCTATTGGCGAGGTATCCTACTCGTTTTATGCTTAAAACATATAATACCGTAATCAAGCATGGTCTGTTATCCTAAATACGCTTCAAGATACGTGACACGGCTGAACATTACGTAACCTACGTATATGAGGAAAAGAAAAAAAAACTGGATGATTTGCTAAACGCGCAATAAAACGGGTATTATGGCACACTAAACATTTTTGTAAATGAGGTACACTTGTGCTTCGAAGTCGTGGATGACCTATTGTAAAGTCATCCTCTCCTAAACTTTCGGGCATTTTTATCACAGGGAATTTCAAACAGCCACATTAAAGCATCC
Source organism: Rhipicephalus microplus (assembly GCF_013339725.1). Taxonomy (NCBI): domain Eukaryota; kingdom Metazoa; phylum Arthropoda; class Arachnida; order Ixodida; family Ixodidae; genus Rhipicephalus; species Rhipicephalus microplus. Next base: position 50,437 of record NW_023607855.1, read on the forward strand.
AAACGGTCCATCGCTTCTCCGAAGAAATCCAGTGTCTCGTACCAGGAGGTGTCGTTGTCGGCTGCGCCTGCACCCTGTCTCAAGGAGAAACGTCACGTTGTGTGCACTACAAAAAGAGCTACGACGTCGTCACAGCTTTCACTTGGCAGTAGCGGCGAGAGCTGTGTGCACAGGCTAAGGGTTTTGGCCCTCCTATACCAGGTTATTTAAAGCATCCTCATCAAAGCATCCAAACAGTCCCTCGCTTCTCCGAAGCAATCCAGTGTCTGGTACCAGGAGGCGTCGCTCTTGGCTGCGCCTGCGCCCTGTCTCAAGGATAAACGTCACGTTGTGTGCACTACAATAGGAGCTACGACGTCGTCACAGCTTTCACTTGGCAGTAGAGGCGATATCTGTGCGCACGGGCGAAACGTGTTTGCCCTTTTATTACAAGGTATTTCAAGCAGCCACCTTAAAGCATCTGAATGGTCCACCGCTTAGCCGAAGCAATCCAGTGTCTCCTACCAGGAGGCGTCGTTGCCGACTGCACCTGTGCCCTGTCCGAAATATCAACGTGACGTTATGTGCACTACAAAAGGAGCTACGACGTCGTCACAGCTTTCACTTGGCAGTAGAGGCCTTAGCTGTGTGCACGGGCAAAACGTGTGTGCCCTTTTATCACAAGGTACTTCAAGCAGCCGCATTAACGCATCGTAATGGTCCACCGCTTAGCCGAAGCAATCCAATGTCTCGTACCAGGAGGCGTCGTTGCCGACTGCACCTGTGCCCTGTCTCAAGGATAAACGTCACGTTGTTTGCACTACAAAAGGAGCTACGACGTCGTCCCAGCTTTCACTTGGCAGTAGCAGCGGGAACTGTGTGCACAGGCTAAGGGTTTTGGCCCTCTTATATCAGGGTATTTAAAACCGCCGCATTAAATCTTCCGAATGGTCCATCGCTTCTCCGAAGAAATCCAGTGTCTGGTACCAGGAGGCGTTGTTGTCGGCTGTGCCGGCGCCCTGTCTCAAGGATAAACGTCACGTTGTGTGCACTACAAAAGGAATAACGACGTTGTCACAGCTTTCACTTGGCAGTACCGGTGAGAGCTGTGTGCACAGGCTAAGGGTTTTGGCCCTCTTATACCAGGTTATTTAAAGCAGCCGCTATAAAGCATCCTAACGGTCTATCGCTTCTCCAAAGAAATCCAGTGTCTCCTACGAGGAGGCGTCGTTGCCGATTGCGCCTGTTCGCTGTCTCAAGGATAAGCGTCACGTTGTGTGCACTACAAAAGAAACTACGACGTCGTCACAGCTTTCACTTGGCAGTACCGGTGAGAGCTGTGTGCACAGGCAAAGGGTTTTGGCCCTCTTACACCAGGTTATTCAAAGCAGCCGCATTAAAGCATCCAAACGGTCCATCGCTTCTCCAAAGAAATCCAGTGTCTCGTACCAGGAGACGTCGTTGTCGGCTGCGCCGGCTCCCTGTCTCAAGGATAAACGTCACGTTGTGTGCACTACAAAAGGAACTGCGACGTCGTCACAGCTTTCAGGATAAACGTCACGTTGTGTGCACTACAAAAGGAACTGCGACGTCGTCACAGCTTTCACTTGGCAGTACCGGCGAGAGCTGTGTGCACAAGCTAAGGGTTTTGGCCCTCTTATATCAGGTTATTTAAAGCAGCTGCATTGAAGCATTCAAACGGTTCATCGCTTCTCCAAATTAATCCAGTGTCTCGTACGAGGAGGCGTCGTTGCCGACTGCGCCTGTGCGCTGTCTCAAGGATAAACGTCACGTTGTGTGCACTACAAAAGGAACTACGACGTTCTTCACAGCTAACACTTGGCTGTACCGGCGAGAGCTGTGTGCACTGGCAAAGGGTTTTGGCCCTCTTACACAAGGCCATTTAAAGCAGCCGCATTAAAGGATCCAAATGGTCCATCTCTTCTCCGAAGCAATCCAGTGTCTGGTACCATGAGGCGTCGTTGTCGGCTTCACCTGCACCCTGTCTCAATGATTAACGTCGTCGGAGCTACGTCGGAGCTACGTCGTCGTCCCTGTTTTCACTTAGCCGTAGCGGCGAGAGCTGTGTGCACGGGCAAAACTTTCTGGCACTCTTATCACAGGTTAGTGCTTTATATATATTGGGCATTTCGTTACCTTGTTGTATATCTACACGCTTCAACGTTGCTGCCAAACAGTGAATCCTGAAGTTTTTGTTATTGTTTTGCCTTGTATTTGTGTGTGTGTGTTGGAAAATGGCAGGAGTCGTTGCTAAACTCGAAGAAGAAAATGAAGGCAGAGCAGTTCAACACAAAAAAAGAGATGACACAAGAAAGGAAGTCTTTTCGTGATTTCATTGAAAGGAACTTACGGTATGAAATTTGTTAGCAAAATAAACAGCGTCAAATGACGGAATTTTTTTAGTTTGTCTTCACTTAGTTGAGGAGCACAAGAAGAAACTGGACGAAGTGATTACAAAGAACAGGGTTCTTTAAAGTGAGAATGCTTGTTTTGTGCTGTGTGTCAATATCTTAAGAGCAACGCCAGGGATCTTGAAGCAAAGCTTGTTCTTGCTGAACAGTACTCGAGGCACGCAAACCTTGAAGTACAAAGTGCACTGAAACTAGTCAATGAAACTGTTAATAACACTGTCTCTAAGATTATAAGTGCCGTAAGTGAGCAAATATCTAACGTGATATTGAGGCCTGACATCAGATTCTGAGCCGAGACAGCGGGAGAAGAAATCTCATCGTCCAGTTTAGGTCTCGCGCAAAGCAGGACAGCGTTCTAAGGAGAGCAAAACAAGCTCAACTGACTATATGAAGTATGTCTGACTGTGAAAATGCTATCTACGTGAATGAGCATCTTTACCCAGCCTAAAGAAACTTCTAGCTTTGCCCCGCCGCGGCAGCCTAGTGGCTAGTGTACTCAGCTGTTGACTCGCAGGTTGCGGGATCGAATCCCAGCTGCGGTGGCTGCATTCCTGATGGAGGCGGCAATGTTGTAGGCCTGTGTGCCCAGATATAGGTGTGCGTTAAAGAACAGAACCCCAGGTGGTCGAAATTTCCAGACCCCTCCACTACGCGTCTCTCATAATCGTATGGTGGTTTTGGGACATTAAATCCAACACATCAATCAATCAATCAATCAATCAACTTCTAGCTCTTGCTCTGACAAAAAAGTTCGAATACAAAAAAAATCTGTCTGGCCTTCTAACGGCGAAAATCTATGCCAAGGAATCTGACGATACACCCACCGTGCATGTTCCGAATGAGCATGGCATTGATAAGGTTTTTCGGGGTTGGTTTAGGCAACAGCATAGGCGCAGGTGACAGGGTAGACAGAACACTGTACCTCATCATCAAATATGCGTACTGACTGCACGTACATAAACTTCGCGTCACCTTCTGCTATTATGTCTAATCACCCACCTTGCCAATCAGTTTTGTAAATTGCACTAACTCTGCGATGAATAGAAAGAATGTCATTTTGCTTTTTTAGACCAAATCTAATTCAAAGCAGATGTCCTTATGCTCTCTTAAACCTGGTATACAGATATCAGTAGCAAATTGAAACTACCCGCGTATGACAGTTCCTTTTCCAATCTAGCGGATAAATTAAGAGGGGGTGTTGCGCTTTCTGTGACAAAAGACAAGAAATGCCATTTAGTACATGAACACTGCATGGCTACAAAAGATTAATAAACGTTCACCGTCTCGGATCAAAATGAAATATTCACTGTTGTTTATAATTCCCCGAGTCGAATATTAGAATTTTCAAAAAATTTTATAAAAGATGCACAAATTTCATTTGCAAAAACAACTTTCACTTGACGTGTGGTGGTAACTTCAACATCATGTAGCGCCTCAATGCGCCGCTCGTCAAGGAAGAAGAAGTTAGCATTTGGGCCGCGCGGCAGGTGCAGCGCGATAATAAAAAAAATCAGTTCGATAACTGAACGCTGTCAGGGCTGGATCTTCCCGTGTTGATGATGATGATGAAAAACATTTATTATAAAAGAGAGAGGTATGGGGCCAAAGCCTGACCCCGCTACATGGTCGGCGTCCTCAGTCTGGGATGCCGCATGACGAGGCTCCTACTCGCGCCCGTCTCACCAGAGCCCGTTGAGACGCTAGTGATGAGCAGTTGAGGAGGGCAGTCTCTCATGCCTCTCGGGAAGAGGCAGGGGAAGGGGGTAGGTGGGGATTTTTCTGACATGCCCACATCATGTGGAAAATATCACACGTCTCCCCACAGTGTGGGCACCGCCCATCTGTGTTCGCATCGAAATGTTTTAGGATTGCAGCACAGAGTAGAGTACCTGTCTGCAGGCGCCTTAGAGTTCGCTCTTCCGCCTTACTCAGACCCTTTGCAGGAGCCAGGTAAAGGGGGTGAGTGTCGCGATAATAGGTCAGAATTTCTTTGAACCGCAGCAGCGGTGTGTTGGCCTCCGAGTCATAAGAGCCAAGGTGAGGAGCCCGGTGGGTGAGCGCTCGGGCGGCCGCGTCAGCTGCTTCATTACCTCGTAAGCCCTGATGGCCAGGAGCCCATACGATGCGTTTCGGGGCTGGATCAGTGAGAGCCCGTTTTAGAATTTGGCTGGCTAGGGGGGATATCTCTCCTACGAAGTAATGAGCACATGCTTTCCGGGAGTCCGTGATGATAACTTTCGAGTTGGGGTCCGCAGCAGCAAGCGCTATCGTGACTTCCTCAGCGCGCTCTGCATTTTGTGCTCGGAACGAGAGCCCATTGACATGCTTTTCCCGGTGAACTACACAGGTCATGTAAAATCCCGTGGGCGAAGGCCCTGCTATATCTACGTAGAATACACTAGGTCGGGAGCCGTGTTGCCTCTCAAGCGTCTGAGCCCGTGCTTGTCTTCTGCTTTCGTGCGTGTGCTTATCCATGTTACTGGGGAGTGGAGAGACCGAGAGCATATGCCGCCACAGTTCCGGAATACGCTCCGCCTGCTCTGCAGTGCAAGTGTGCTGTATATGTAAGCGGTTCAGCAGGCGGCGCCCGGGAGCCATCTGCACGAGCCGCGTATATTGATTCATAAGGTGGGCCTCCCGCAACTCCTGGTAGGAGTTGAGCACACCTAACGCCCTCAGTTTGGCGTTGGAAGTGGCCACCGGGAGATCCAGAGCTCGTTTAGTAGCCTTACGAATGATGGCGTCTATTCTTTCGTCTTCTTGCTTGTTTTTGCGAAGGTATGGGACGGCGTAGAGGATCCGGCTAGTCACGAAGGCATGGGCCAGCCGAAGCGCGTCCCTGCCCCGAAGACCACCCCGCTTGTTGGAAACGCGGTGGATCATGCGCCCTACCTGTTCGCCTATTCTCTTGAGTTTCGCTATAGTGGAGTCAGGTCTGAGTCTGTGGTGAATGAACAGGCCCAGAATCCGGAGCTCCTCCACCTCTCTGATGGGAACCCCAGACAGCGAGATGTGTATGGCTGACTTATCTCTTGGCTTCGCTCTAACGTGCAGAAGCTCTGATTTGTTTGGAGCACATTGGAGTCCACAATCGTAGGCATACGCCTGGACTATGAATGCGGCCTGCTGAAGGCGTTCCTGCATTTCAAACAAGGCTCCCTTCAGTGGTCCAGATTGTAATATCATCGGCATATAGTGCGTGTTGTGTGCCTTCCACCCTGGCCAATTCGCTTGGAAGGCGCATCACAGCAATTTTGAAAAGGAGCGGTAATAACACTGCTCCCTGTGGGGTACCCCGTGTTAGCTCCGACAGTTAATGGTGACGCGATAAAGAACACACAGCTCCGATCATCCCGCATGGATCCCGCCGGCTCTGCCACCAATCCTGCCGGTCCTGACGCCTAAGAAGACGCCAAACCTAGCGGTTCTGCAGTCGCTGCGATTCAACATGTCAACCTGCCACCATTTTGGCCCAACAGCTCCAGCACATGCTTTCTGCAGGTCGAGGCACACTTCCTTCTACGGCAAATCACCAGCCAACAGCCCAGGCACTGGCATCTGGTATCCTGCTTACCTTTGGACGTAGCCGACGACTTAGCTGATATTTTAGCGTCGCCGCATCCGAGCCATCCCTACGACACGTTAAAAGCAGCTATCATTTCCCGCAAGTCTGAGTCCAAACACAGCAGACTCCAACAGCTCATCACGGCTACAGAGCTTGGTGACCGTCGCCCATCACAGCTCCTTCGATGCATGCGCCAGCTCCTTGGCGGCCCCTCCACCCCTCAAGAGGAGAAGCTGTTACGTGAGTTGTTCCTCTAGCGCTTACCGCAGATCATGGTCCCGGTCCTCGTTGCTGCAGGAGATGTCCCAGTAGACACACTGGCTGAAATGGCTGAACGAGTGGCGGACTACTCGCGGGCACATAGCCTCAACGCCGTTACCACACCACCACCGGTCACCGCTGCAGACCTGGTGCTCGCGAGGATCGAGAACCGTTTAGACGCCCTTGTCAGGCGCCTCGATGACCTTGTACCTGCGCATCGTCGACCGTCATCCAGGTTCCAGATACACAGTCGCTCCTCGACGCCCCCACGTTCTCCGGAACTTCGGCCACCCGACGCGCCGCGTGACGTTTCATCCTCAACCGTGGGCTGGTACCACCGCCGATTCGGTGCCTCTGCTCGCAAGTGCACTCGCCCGTGCTCCTGGTCGGGAAATGCGACGACCGGCCACTGATGGCGGCAAGTGGTACTGGTCGAAAGCCATGCCGCATTTTCTATGTTTCTGATAAGATCAGTGGCGCTTGCTTCCTAGTCGACACAGGAGCCCAGGTTAGCGTCATCCCGGCCTCGTGTGCAGATCGCCGTCGCAACGAACAGACCTGCCCACTTCAAGCGATCAACAATTCCGCCATTCGCACATACGCTCAACGCTCTCTTACACTTGACCTTGGACTACGCCGTACGTTCCGCTGGATTTTCATCCTCGCTGACGTCTCGCAAGCTATTCTTGGAGCTGACTTGCTCAGTTTTTTCAACCTTGCTGTGGACATGCATGCTCATCGCCTCATTGATCTCAACACCCGCCCCTCGATCAACGGTGTACTCTGTACTTCCTCGCCAACGGGACTGCGAGCTTTCACACCTTCTTCGCCGTATGCAAAAATACTTGACGACGTTCCCAGTATCACGAAGCCGCACAGCAGAGAGTCACCGGTGAAGCATTCCATCACTCACCACATTGTGACCACTGGACCTCCCGTTTTTACACGACCTCGTCGACTATCTGGAGAACGCCTCGCCATCACCCGCCGTGAGTTTGAGCACATGCTTGAACTCTGCATTGTGCGGCCTTCCTCCAGCAACTGGGCGTCACCACTCCACATGGTGCCGAAGAAAGATCCTGGCGACTGGAGACCATGTGGGGATTACCGCGCTCTCAATGCTCACACCTTACCAGACCGCTATCCACTTTCTATAATCCAGGATTTCACATCAAATTTGGCTGGGTGCACAATCTTCTCTAAGATTGACTTAGTGAAGGCTTACCATCAGATTCCTGTAGAACCCGCCGACATTCCGAAGACGGCCATCACCACCCCATTCGGTCTGTTTGAATATGTGAGGATGCCTTTTGGATTGCGCAACTCAGCACAGACCTTTCAGCGCACTATCAACGAGGTCACGCGAGGTCTCGATTTCGTATTTGCCTACCTTGATGACCTCCTTGTAGCAAGCTCATCCGGCCCTGAGCACGAAGCCCAGCTGCGCACCCTGTTCCACCGCCTGGATGATTACGGCTTTGTAAGTAATCCCATTAAGTGCCTCTTCGGCGTCGCTACAATAGAGTTTCTAGGCCACCTTGTCACTCCAAAGGGTATCCAACCACTTGACAGCAAAGTGAAGGCTATTCAAGACTTTCCACCACCGACTTCAGTGAGGAGACTCCGAGAATTTTCGGGCCTACTAATCTTCCATTCCTAACGCCCTTGACCGACCTATTGGCTAAAAAGGAAGACCCGGCTGCGCCACTGAAGTGGCCCAAGGACGCGGCATCTGCCTTCGGCACTGCCAAGAAGGCTCTGGCAGACGCTACCATGCTCATACATCCCGTCCCTGATTCCCCAATTCGTCTCATCACCGATGTATCAAGCGTGGCAGTTGGCGCCGTTCTCGAGCAGCACGTATCCGTTTGGCAGCCCCTTGGGTTTTTCTCGCCAAAACTGAAGCCACCAGAGGCAAAATACAGTACATTTGCCCGAGAACTCCTCGCGGTAAACCTCACCCTCAAACATTTTCGTCATTTATTGGAGGGCTGGGACTTTTACGTCGTTACAGGCCACATGCTCCTGACGTTTGCCTTCCATCGCAATCACAGCAATTATACCACCCGTGAGATCCGTCAACTATGCTTTATTTCCGAGTTCACTGTGGATCTCAGACACGTACATGGGCCGAAAAATGCTGCTGCTGATGCTCTATCCCGCATCGATGCCTTGTCGACCCAGCCCCCACTAGACATGGATGAGCTAGCAGCTGCCCAAAGCAACGATCCTGAGCTGCATCGTCTTCGCTCTTCATCCACGTCTCTATCGTTCACGAAGTGCCCGCTTCCATTTTCAACCTCAATAATAACGTGCGAAACGTCTACTGGTGTCCCTCGGCCCTTCGTGCCTTCAGCTTTTCGTCGTGCAATTTTTGATCAATTGCACAACGTGAGCCATCCTGGTATTCGTGCGACCCAGAAGCTAGTCACATCTCGTTTCTTTTGGTCAAGCATCAATGCTGATGTCCGACGCTGGGTGCGAACCTGCCTTGAGTGCCAGCGGGTTAAAGTTCACCGTCACACTGTCACGGCAACATCCCCGTTTCGGCCTCCAGACGCAAGGTTTTCTCACGTCCATCTCGACATCGTTGGTGCTTGCTCTGGTGCAATCACCAGAGCAAGCACCTTGCTCTGGTCATTCCTGCCGACCGACACCCCCAGTCTGTCTTCGTCAGTCAGGATCTACATGACTGCAGTCACGTCTTCGATCGGTGTGACCAAATACGGCCACCCGTAACACCAGCCTATGATTGCCCATTTCGCGTACTCCATCGTACACCTAAGACGTTCACGCTGGACATCAATGACCGTGACGACGTCGTGGCTGCTGATCGACTGAAACCTGCGTATATCGTCGCTCTCGTGGCCACGGGGTTTCAATCTAAAGTGTGCATGCCAACATCCAAGCATGTTCACTAAGCGACTCCTCTGGTAATTTCTACGGCTCTCGCTCTACGGGGGGGGGGGGGGAGCCCTGTAGCGCCTCAATGCGCCGCTCGTCAAGGAAGAAGAAGTTGGCATTTGGGCCGCGTGGCGGGTGCAGCGCGATAATAAAAAAATGAGTTTGAAAACTGAACGCTGTCAGGACTGGATCTTTCCCGTGTTAGCTCCGACAATCAATATTCTTCATTACAGCACTGCAATAGAGAATTAGTTACGTTACTGTCTTCGAGTGGTGTAAAAATTTTAATCACGTCTCCAACTCCCATTATGTACCGCACATTGTGCTACCCTGACCTTTCATTATTGAATGCAGAGACAGACACACAGCACCGACACTGTTGCTTTGGACATTAGCGATCAACTGCCTGTTAACATGCTGTATGAAAACCAAAAAGTAATTCGAAACCGTGAAGCACAAACGTGCACTGTTCGGCAAACAACGAAACATAGGCTGGCTACCTTCAAAATCAATATACAAGACTGGTCTTCTCTCTTGTTATTACCGTGTGCCAATGAGGCATACAACAAGTTCATAGGAAAATTCCAAGAAAAATATACGAAAGGCATTTCCAATTGAAACAAGTGAAACCACAAAAAAAAAGAAAGCTTTGGCTAACCAGAGAACACCTCCAAATGATCACGCCTGAAAAATACTTGTATCACTCGTTGCTGAATTTGCGCTCGCAAGTACGAATAAATAATTTAGAAGTTTTCAATACCAACAATAGCGACCCATGGCGTGCCTAACATGCTCATTACGGGCAACATTGTGTACCTCACAGCAACGCCCTGACAAGACTTGGAAAATAATAATGTTCTTGGTCGTCGAACCGAGAAACCTGTTCGAAACAGTATACTTCATAACGGTACTGAATTTCAAAGGCGAGGCCCACGTTAATCACACTTAACAACGTTTCAGTAACGCTGTCATTTCTTCTGCTTGCCCCACCTCCGCTGCAACATTGGGAAAAACAAACACCAGTCCTATTGCCGATACCATTTGTACACAACTTACTGATTAATACTGATGTGACCGAGGAGTGAGGCACAGGCAGCCGCTCAGGCGCCAAAACAGGAGGAACTATTGGTAGGCTTCTCGCTCACACAAAGAACACGCGTATAATTTACATATTTACATTTGAACACGCTAGGCGCACAGGTGCGCATTTAGGACAGAGGCCAGGCGAAGGCCAGAGAGAGAGAGGGCACTCAGCGCACACACGACGCTCCTTTTATATCGCCCGGTCCGTGCACGCGCTTTTGTCCGTGGCCGCTGGGATTTGTCAAACACACCCTGCGTGTCCCAGCGTTGTCGATGCGCGTAACTTGCAAGACGCGAACCACGTTTGGACGGTATACCGATGAGCGTCTCTTTAGGGCCGGATTCATTCATTGCCAGTCATGCTACATTTAAACACTTGAAAAAACTCTATAGAGTATGGTGAACTACAATATACATAAACAGTTAGACGTCAACAACCTGAAACTAGGTCTGATTAAGCGATGTGTAACTTCTATTTCACCCGCACTTGCTCATATATTTAATTTAGCACTTGAACCAGGTGTATCCACCCAGGCAACAAATTATATGTAATATTTAAGGCATACAGGTAGCCCTGAAAACTCCAGCAGCTACCGACCAATTTTGATGTTACCTCTTATTTTCAAGGTGCAAGAAAAAATTATACACTGTCGTAGTATGACCAATCTGTTCGTTTCAGGATGCTGACCCCTTCTTCTCATTGATATCTTCTACTGCAGAGTAAACAAAACAATGACAAACAGCAACGAGGTTTTAATTGACTATGCTTAAGCGTTATACAACGTGCACAATATGTGTCGCTCAATCAGTCATTCCTACAAAGCATAAAATAATTTATATAATTTAGCAGCAAAAAACATAAGAAACTATACCCATAATTTAATTATGTAAGGAGTGGAACATTTATTCGTTTTTGGAATGTAATCCATGAAAGCTGCTGGTAAAAAAAGCATGTGGGCCTTGATTTTTATTAATTGTACATACGCGCATATAAATCAAACAAAAAAAACTTTCATTTGAAACTCCTTGGAAAATTCTTAGGAATGAGGAGCAGACTCAAGACAGAGAGATCACAAAAATGCAAGAAAGCCACTATTTTACAGTTATTTGGATGCACGGTAAGCCAAGTGGATTCTGAATATGAAAGAAAGAAAAAAAAACAAGAAAATATTGGTATGCAACCGCATATAAAACACAAAAATGAGTACAACCTAAAATTGTAAGCCAGTAGGTAATGTGCAAAAAAAACAATACAAGAACAGCCCACACTAAAGCGTGATGACGAAGTGTCAAGCAAGGCGTCCGTGAAGAATAACTAGCGAGATGGAATTTGAAAGCGCCCACACAACATGCCTTCTTATAGCAATTTCCACTTCCGCGCTGTTGCACAAGCCTTT
>NW_023607856.1:0-48455 GCF_013339725.1 Rhipicephalus microplus
ATCGCCTTTTCGAGAGTTTCACCCTGGCATGATCTGACAAGTGTTCATCTGCCCATTCACTGACCCCTCTCACCCCAAAGAAAGCATCATAGAAATAAGAACGAAATTTCCACTATCTATGACATCACGTATAATATCGATCAATCAATTTGTTTATTTGAGATCTATATAGAGAATATGTCCACGAGTTCAGACAAAAGGAGGCTCATTTGTCTCCTGACGAGGCCTTTACGATGGACGTACATGTTCACCAGCAGAAACAAAATTAAAAAACAAAAGCAGAAAAACATGTGAAATATAGAAATAGTTAACTCCTCATTACGCAATATGCAATAAAAATGAAAATAGAAGAACCACTTTGACTTGAATATAAGAAAAAAGTTTTTACAAACTATAATAACGAAAGCATGAATAAATATAGAGTGCAAAATAGTCATCATAGGCGCATGTAGAAGCCAGTATGTGCTATGGCTTTGAAAAGTTTGAAATCTCAAAAGACGTGCGCATACAATTTGTGTAAGCTGAAACAAAGGAAAGGTCGGATAAGTTTAGCAATGTATTGCTTGCTTCACATATTGTGGTGTGCGTAAACTGAATAAATGGCTCTTTCTTTTCTTTTCCAGTTTGGTCCTCCCAAAAAGATAGCTCTTTGTCGAAGACGAGCACCTTGAGTTCTGAGCTGGTTTCGTCATCCTTCGACCACATGTAAAATAGTTGCGTGACAGGCTGAGAGGAGACCTAAATAAAGGTTGTTTTTTTTTAAAGCTGCTTGGTGCACAGTCTGTGTGTTGAATTATGAGAGACCAATCTTTTATAACTGCCAGCCCTTTTCCCTTTTCAGCACATCTATTGCGGAAATATCCTTTTCGATTTCAGATGGTCACCTATATTACAAAGGATTTTAGCCTTCACCCTAACCTGGTTGAGCTACGCTGGTTCACACAGCTTGTGTGAATTCTTCTGAGTGCAGGCTGGCTTTTTCACTGTGCCAGAAGTATTTCTGTGATGCCATAGTAAAGCTACCGTTAACCTTACAATTACGCTGCAAAGTTTTAAGGCTGATAAGCGTCGTGCTGGAAATGAAATAAAACAATCACGTATCTACATGAAGGAATAATAACGAGGGGGAGAAGCTAGTTCCAAAGGTTCATAATGACTCTGTTGAAGTCACCGACTACTATAGAGGGCTTGTGCTCGTAGATGTTCTATATCGTACTCTCACAATTATGAATGATAGTCATCAACGTCGTCATCAACGGCGGAGCCACAACCGGCGCTAGACAAAGGCAAGCGATGTTTCATTATCTCGTATGTACCCATGTCTATATCAGACAACCTGAACTCACTAAACAGGCAGTCATTAACTAATTATTTCGAGCGAGTTGCACCTGCTCAAGTGAATGAAATTCGCATAAATAGCAGGAAAAACATATTGTCAGTTGATGTGACAAACAAAACCATTCTTGACAAACTGAAGGCCGTCACGCAGCTCGGAAGTATTTCAGTTCGCGCGTTTCTCGCTCACGGGAAAGGAACAACGACTGGCGTGATAAATGACGTCGACGCTGACATCACAGACGCTGACCTGCAGGATCTTGTGACGTCGACAGTCAAAATCGTGACCATACGCCGCTTCGGACAGTCTCGCTGCATCAAACTAGTATTTGATTCTGAGACTCTGCCCCCTAGCGTGAAGGTTGGATACGTGAGACATCCCGTGCGCCCTTACGTGCCACGGCCTTTGCAGTGTCACAAGTGCTGCAAGTTGGGACACGTCAGCGCAGTGTGCAAAAGTGAGACAACTTGCCAGCGGTGCGGTGGGTCTCATAAGGTGGAAAACTGCGATACTGCTGTTCCATTGAAATGCCCAAACTGCTCTGGTGCACATGAAGCAACGTCGAAGGAGTGCCCGAAGATCAAAGAAGAAATTCGCGTCCTGCGGAAGATGGTCAGAGACAACTCGACACACAGAGAGGCAGTCACGTCCACCCGCCGACAAAGACGTCGTCCAAAACGTAGGCACCAGCGAAAGCATAGTGGACATAGCAGTGATGCATCACCATCAGTAACAGATGAAAATACACGTGCGCATTATCAGGTCGCTACACCCATGTTGTACGCACCCCGTCCCAAGGATGCAGAAAGTGGACCAACGCCCGCGTTGCACGCCGATGCTTCAGATACTGAGTGGCCTTCGCTACCGACCGGAGCAATAAAAAAGACCACATCATGGGCTGCAACTTCAAAGAGGGCGGAAAATGATAGGCAAGACACTGAGAAGAGCCAAACTATGCTGAAGCATCTACTAAAATCTATTCGTGCGATTCTCAACGAGCTACACACACCAGGAGCTACACACACCAACAGCAGTGCAGATCCTCAACGTGCTAGAACCGCTACTGCTGACCCTTTTCATAAACAATATGGTGAATTTCTACGATGAACGTGGTGCACCTCTGCTATAATGCAGTGAAAAGCACGAGGTTTGCGAAGCCGATTGTCTGACTTTCGACAACGGATATTTAAATACAAATTTCCGTTGGTTGTAATATGTGAGCCGAATATGATATCGTCGTTTCGTATTTCCGGATACGTCACTTTGTGGTCACGTGATGATCGAAATGCGAGCAAAGTAATTATATGCGTACGTCAAGATTTAACGTACGTGAGACATGCCGTGGCTCCTCATGCTTCTAACGACTATATTTGCCTATCTATAAAGCACAAGCGACGTTCAATATCAATTATTGGTGGATCCATTCCTCCTAGAAGCCACGTGGACTGTCTCCATCTCTTGTCTGTTCTCCAAGCTTGCCCTGAACCACATGTATTAGTTGGGGATTTTAATGCACATCATCCCATGTGGGGTTCTGCCTCAATGAACACCCGCGGTAGGGACATTGCCGATTTTGTGCTCAATCAGGGTCTTATGTCCATTAACGATGGCTCACCTACTTACCTCCGTGGCACATCGTACAGCAGCTGTCTAGACGTATGTTTTGTGAGCAGAAGTCTCTTGCCTACCACCTGTTGGTTTGTAGACGTTGAAACACATGGAAGTGACCATCTCCCTACATATATACAGCTAAAAGGATTCCGTCGTTCGTCTCCCCGGTCTGTGAAAAGCGTAGACTGGCCAGGATTCCAAGCTTCTGTAAATGCTCAGTGCAGGAACATTCAATCTATATCTGAAATAGAAAGCCTAATTGCATCAGCCTTAACAACGCATACGAAACTTGTGAATGTATCGCTACCAAGATCACAACTTGACGCAAAATATGAATACCTTCGTGCAATTCGTCGCCGGGAAGAGAGAAAATACAGAAGGAGAAAATCACCATCTGACCTATCTACAGCACGCCAAGCACAACGACATGTATTGCGACACCTCGATAAGCTTGATAGGGAACGGGGGAGGGTATTTTGTAGCTCTCTTGATCCCAGAAAACCCTTGTCTCGAATATGGCAAACTGTCCGAAGCCTTCAGACGCCCACTCAACAGTTGTTCCCTTTCCGATCTTTGGCTCTAAAGCAAGGTCGACCTGAAGTAGAGGTTGCAGAAGATTACTGCCACTTACTCGTGGGTATGTCCTCCTCATCGATATCACCTTCGTATTTAGCCTCACCGCCATCCAGCGACGATCGCCTCGACTTACCATTCACAATGCACGAACTCGACACTGCGATTTCTACGTCCCGATGGTCGTCCGCACCAGGGCCTGACGGAATTCCTTATTCGGCTCTATATCACCTCAGCCAGGAAGCAAGGCAGGCTCTCTTGTCGTTCTACAACTCTACGTGGGAAACGGCGACGGTCCCAGAGAGTTGGAAGTGCAGCCGCATAGTGGCCTTACTGAAACCAGGCAAGTGTTCACACGACTTGTCTTCTTATAGACCCATTGCCCTAGCCAGTTGCATCGGTAAGGTAATGGAACGCATGGTGCTGGCAAGATTGGAATGGCTGCTGGAGAATAATGTCGGCTTACCAGATTTTATAAATGGCTTCCGTAGGGGTCGATCATCTATAGATGGTGTTGTAGATCTAGTTTCTTCTGTTGAAAAGGAAAACAACGTCGGAGATTGGTAGGGGCCATTTTCTTAGATAAAGAGCGCGTACGATAGCGTCTATCATGAGGCCATTCTTGACGCACTTGAAGACATCGGCGTAGGTGGCCGACTACACGCATGGATAGGGAGCTATCTCAGAGGACGTACCATTTTTATGTCGACATTCGACGGTGACACGGCCAGGCACCTCGTAAGCCGTGGAGTTCCGCAAGGCGCCGTCCTGAGCCCCATGCTTTTTAACATAACACTCATTGGCCTTGAGGCTGAGCTTCCCGACGTTGTCAGAATCAGTGCGTATGCGGACGACATATGCATATGGCATCTGGAGCAACGCGACCGCAACTTCGAGCAAGGCTACAACAAGGCACATCAATAACATCTAAGTACTTACGTCGTCAAGGCCTGAAACTTTCAATAGCAAAATGGGCTGCATTGGCATTTACGAAGAAATCAATGTCGCGGTACCCAATCTTCGCTCACGGAGCAGTGATTCCCGTGGTTAAGCACCACCGCTATTTAGGGGTCGTCATTGATCGCAACCTGTACTGGTCAAAGCATGTGACTGTGCTGCGAAACAAACTAATCAATTTTGTGTATGTCCTTCGTGTTATAGCAGGCCTGAGATGGGGCCCTTCGGAGAAAAGTCTTCTGCAGTTATACAAGGCATTGTTTGTAGGATATATAAGGTACAGCTCACCTGTGCTTTCCAGCATGCGGGCAACGTGCCTTCGTACTTTAGAGAGCTTTCAGGCACGAGCACTGAGAATATGTCTTGGCCTGCCACGGTGCACATCTACCTCTGGCACTATAGAGGAGTCACGTACCTACCCTATACAGGTTTACACGTCCTGTGAGCCTCTTCGAGTGCACCTTCGTCTGCTGACCTGACATGCACAGCACCCTTTGTCTTCGCTACAAGTGGACCGACCAGGCTGTACCTATTCGCGATGCCTCGATACGCATAGGCACATTATCCCGTCAGGCTTTGCACCTGCCGTAATCCCTGCAGTGCCTCCGTGGACACTGACTAAACCACTGGTGTGCCTTCACATACGTGGAATTTCGTATAAGTCGGATGTTTCTTATATTGCCCTCAAGCAACTCACCTTGGCACATTTATATGACCGATACAGCGACTCTGTGCACATTTACACCGATGGATTCGTAACTTCACCCGCCTCAGCTGCAGCCTTCGTGATCCCTCAACTCGGTATTTCCCGACAGTACAAATTAGATCATAGGTCATCTTCGACAGCTGCAGAAGTTGTTGCTATACAAGAAGCCATAAAATTTGTGAACGACCAAGCACCGCGTAAATGGACGATTCTGTCTGATTCAAAATCAGCGCTTCAAGCTATCCATTCTTACTCAAGAAGAGGCCAATTTTACGAGTTAACGTTAGGAATCGTCCAAGCATTTGATCTAACACACAAGAGCGGTCACTTGATTACACTCCAATGGATTCCTGGACACTGCGGCCTGGTTGGCAACGAAACAGCCGATAGCGAAGCAAGAGCGGCAATATACAACGCTCCTATGTACGTCAAAGTACCCTACTCGCGAGGTGACGTCAACAGATTGTTGAGATCACTCATGCGCGAATGCGCTGCCACTTACTGGTCGCTACCAGATCACCGGAACAAGCGCCTGCGGGAAACAGACCCCGGTATGACTTTTCGTCTTCCAGATAAAATCCGCCGAAGACATGCTAATATACTGCACCGAATTCGCCTGGGCGTCGCCTTCACTCGCCACTACACCAACCTAATCGGCCGTGCGGACATCCCAAATTGTGAACGCTGCCAAGTGCGCGAAACGATAGCTCACATATTTTGTGACTGTGCATTATACGTGGCGCAAAGAAAAATGCTAACTGCAACGTTGGCAAGCATTGGACGAACACCATTAAGTGAAAGCCACATATTGTCAGCAATGAACGACCAAAAAGTGTCAAAAACTGCTACAAAGGCTGTTCTAGACTTTATAAAACCACTGGACTAGAAACTAGACTGTAGGGTAGTATGCTAAGGGGCTACTGTACATACGCACCACTTCTTCTTGTCCCCATCATCACCCTTCATCCCTCTTTCCTTCCCCTTTCCCTTATCCCCTGTGTAGAGTAGCAGGCTAGAGCGAACTAGCTCAGGCTGACCTCTCTGCCTTCTAATAAATTCTCACTCACGATAGTAGTCTATTGTTAAACCTTTTGTGTATCTCATATATGTTTCAGCTGTACATAACTGTGTGCACGGATGCAAAAAAAATAGATGGGTCTCACACTCAAGGTGATTCGGATCTTCTTCTCTTGATGGGTTTTGTTAAGTTGTTGGTTATACACCAGAAAACAAGAAATGAGCTGTCTTTGTTAAGTTAAACTACTGAGTGGGTTGGCAGCTGATGTGCTTGGCATGAGTGGTCATGAGCGAAATAACACGATAGCACGAGAATCAGATGGGACATGAGTAAATTATGCTTTCAATGTTTGTCTCTGCAACTATAAAGTATAACTTTAAATCATTTGCCTCATGTGGTGCATGAACGGACCACATCTTCCTGTAATGACTCGTAACATCGCAGCTATGTATTAGTGTAAACATGGTGCTAATTTTAAAGAGTCCCTCTTTTGAGCACACACTAACCTCCAGTATGAACATAATAAAATGTTACTTATATGGCGTGCTCATAATAGTAGGAAAAAGTTACTGAATCGCTCACTCTATGCTACACCTTGCACTCTCACTCTCATTTTCCGAACATGCAGCAGCCCCTCCAAGCATCCTTGCCTCTCTTGGCACGGTGATTATAAAGAGAGATAACCTACGAGGCAACATTTCTCACACTGTACAAGGTGGGTGAACTACAAAAGCCTGCAAGAGGACCATGGAATTCCGATCTTCGCTGCCGTCATCATCTGCAGTAAAAAAATTGGCAATAGCACTTCTGCAGTGCATCGTGCTAATAGGTGAAGATGTCGTCTGTCGTTACAAGCCCAAACTCGTACCCTTTTAACTTAACGTAAATGGCGCGGACGTTGAGTGAAGGGAAAAAATGGTCCTGTATCAGCATGTTACAATGCAAATGTCGCCGGAAGACGATAGTGTTGCGCTCTTGTCCTTCGTGTCCTTCTTGTCTCTGTGTCGTCATTTTGTTCCCACGCTATAACTATAGTCATAGTCTTGCGTCTGGAGAGAGTGAAAAAAAAACGTTTATTCGATGTTCTGCGCAAGAAAATTGGTCAATGGTATTCTGGAGGCGCTGGGTTAGAGTGCCTTGAACGTGCAGTGGAGGTGAACGAGCGCATTAAGTCATGTCACACGTGAGACATGGGCGCTATCTGGCAGTTATCTCGGAAAACAAAGCGCGTGGCGGGCACACCCGTCTCAGAGGTGAAAACGTGTAGAACGCAAGGCGACGGGTAGGTGCCACCACAGTGTTGTCTCACCAAAGCGTCGGAAACACTTGCATTTTCGTGCAAGCATTGCATGGTCAGCGCAGCGCGATAAACGCTGCGGTCCTTAGAATTACTTATGTATGCCTTTTCTAGTAAGAGGCGCACATACAGAATAATGACGTTTTGTTATGGTGCCTCAGATATGCGCAATAATTGCTTTTTCATTAACAATCGCACAAGCATGAACGCTGAATCTTGAGCAATATTGGGAGGCGCTGCAGATTGGGCTGGCCGTTTGGAGTGTCGTTTGGCTGATTTGGTGCCATCTACGGTACCGTTAAGGGCGGACAAAGAGATAAATGTACAGAGAGACAGACAGGCAGAGCAAACGTTTTCCGTCTAAGGTTTTTAAAAAACAAACATTGAGGACAATTGAGCCTATCTTTCTAGAGCAGAGCGCAATAACGTAATCGAGAAGCATGCGCATAGCATTCGACATTATGGCGAGGAATGGAACGCTTGTTCGCGTAACGTTCATCGATTAAAACTATTCTAAAATTCCTACTGCAAGTAGAGTGGTGAATTGTTCATTACGCCATCACTGTTCGATTCTTGATTTGCACAACATCATCAATAAAAACAACAACAAAAAGCTCGAAGGTATCTTGCTCTTCACAATTCATGAGTAAAACGCGATAACCCGATTGAAGTCGCTAGTGTACAAAGATCCCTTTCGTAGCAGAAGTGGAAGTGATGTGGTGCAGTTCTTGAGTCGGAATACTAATGGGATATGGTTGCTTAGGTGAGATACAAGATTTGTTTTATTCTGTACCCCAGCATCAGCCAAGCATGCATTGAGGGCTGTGAGGCTGTGCCGTTCCAGAATTTTTACGGTGTTTTTTTGAACAATTTCTTGATTCTTTGTAGTTTTATCTTACGGTAACTTTTATCGTTTTTAATGGCCAGCCATTTTTGCAGCGTAATGGCATATGTATCGCGTCTGGTCTGGTGACTCTACTTGTAGATATTTTTGAGAAAATTTGGATTGCACTTTAAACAAAGGTTTTAGCACGAGAAGGATTGCAAAGGTTTTCAAGTACACCAACAATATTTTTGTTTCATTATCTCTAGATTTCTGCTACAAAAACTTGGTGAATAAAACTTCAGCTCATTGCAGCCAACACGGACGATGTCTCATTTTTAAATTTAGCTCCCGCAGGAGGGCGTTTTGCAGTTTTTAGAATTAAGGCTCGAGTTTTATTAGCCTCATGTGTGTCGGTCCTACCATCCACGGGCAAACAGGGACTTGACACCTTTTACGTCTGCACAATAAAAAAATTGTAAAAAGAGTAATTGCCATGTTTACCATCAAAGCGGCTCTTAGAAAATGATGCGCTCACAAGATGCAAGATATATAGCTTCACAAATCAGATCACCTGACTTTTGGCTGCTGGGTTCCCCAAGTCGCTCTTGACTATACAGTGGCGGAAACGCTCATACAGAAAAAGAAATCCACCAAGCGGACGGACGCGGTACATCACAAAGTGAAGCCTGAAATGACCCCGCATATGCATTGGATCTCTCATAAGCTCTAGAAAGTGACAGACAGACATCGTGTCACTTCAGCTCTGTCTCCCCAAACAAACTTTCCAAGCTATACTCTCACACTTACTCCCCTCCATGGTAGTCTAGTGGCTAAGGTACTCGGCTGCTGACGCGCAGGTCGCGGGATCGAATCCCGGCGGCGGCGTCTGCATTTCAAATGGAGGCGAAAATGCTGCAGGCCTGTCTGCTCCGATTTGTGTGCACGTTAAAGAACCCCAAGGCCCAGGTGGTCGACATTTTTTAGGATTCCTCAACAACGGCGTCTATATCATAATCATATGGCGGTTTTGGGACGCCAAACCCTACATATAAAACAAGTTCCTTCACCTGCAGTTGGAGCAGAGGAGTGTGCAGACTCCGACATGGTGTGACTTACGTCCCGTGTGCCGTCCGCGTTGTTTGTGCCATCCCGCTTTCGTGTGGTATATTCTCTGTCGGTAAAACTGAAAGGCTCAGGGAACATAAGAATGCCGATAATGAGCTCATTTTATGGCTCATATTAACGCTTGTTTCAATAGTGAGGCACGATCTGAAGGGACGTCGATCCTTGGCATAACAACAATGAGCAAGCATTGTTGGCTTTGGAAGCCTATCATATGAGAAAAAGCGTCTATATTTCGTAAACTCACTGCGTTTGTAATACATTGATTCATTTTTCAATTCTGATTACGCTTTTATGAGTGTTTTTGTCGATTCCGTGGCGCATGTGTGGTATAGCTGCATTTGAGGTATATGCCTGTATGCGTTGACATTTCCGGAAATAAAGGCAGTTGATAGTCAGCGCTTGTGTGTGTCTTCTCTCTCTTTGTGGTGTGCCTGTGTTTGCGCTGTATAAGTGCCTCTATGATAATCGACCCCTGCATGCGTCCACTTCTCAATAGCAAGCCTAAATTCTGTTCTCGGTGCAAGCCTCAACAGTGCTGTAAAGAAATTATGTCTACGAACTAGCCTTCACATAGCTTCACACACACCACACACACACACACACACACACACCACACACACACACACACACACATATATATATATATATATATATATATATATATATATATATATATATATATATATATATATATATATATATTGGGTATGTATGATTTGGTGGTATTATAGGTGCTCAAGGTAAGTGGACGAACGAACGAAAAACGGTGCTTTATGGCCAATGTTGCATCAGGAAACCAGCCTTCGCCAGGGATATATGCATATTATTGTAATGCGTTCGTCTAAAATAGGGACAATAATGGGGACCTATGGCACTCATTCACCGCTAAGAGATTTTACAATGACAGATATTTTTTGTTAACAGACACACACTGAGATCTGCGCAGAATTTTGTGTGGTGATAGTATAGATAGCGGAGTAGCAGTATAGCACGCTGTTAGCGGAGTAGTATCAGCTACTGCTGCGCTGCTTTCTATGCTATCACTCTTGAGGAAACTAGGAGTACGCTTGTATAGAACCCACTGCACCATAAATCATCAGAATGTTTTAGTAAGTAAGGAAACTCACAATATTGTATCAGTATTCGTCATTCACTGAAGATGCATGCGAGTTATGTGGACTTATCTAATGTTGAGACTGAAGACAATGAAGAGTCATCTGTGAACCTTTTGTAATGGTAAAGAAGTATTAAACGATGCCGTCGGTGCGCTAGTCGTACTGCGCGACTACAGGTTGTCCATTACTCTTCTGAAACGCTCTATTACGCACGTAACATGATTCCTTACTGGACATCAAGCTTGCAAAGGGTCTGTGTGTTCTGGAGTTTCAAGCGAAAGTATCTGCTAAAATACTGTGCTGCCACGCAGAGTACTCAGGTTAGCATTCTTTTGTGCTATTGTAATATGTGTTTTATTAGTTTTTTGTTTTTTTATTTCGCGAGATATTGGTTACGCACACCAGTGGAGGTGTTGGACAACTACGGTGATAAAGTCAGCCATTGCGATCACATAACAGCTTTCACAGTAAAAACATTCCAAGCCTTCTTTAAAGCTTGCGTATCTGTTTACCATGACGTGTATCAAAGTACGAGTAGTAAAGACAGGCTGGTGCCACGAAAATTGTACTAATGAAAATTACAAGACGATAAAGAAGACAAAAAGTGCAATAGCCTACTGCAACAAACACTCCTCATGTGAGGCGTTTGTTATCAGAAAATAAAGGTTCTAAGAAAAGTGAAGATCACACTGCAGAGTAACTGGTGGACGCGTACGGTTAAAATAGACAGGTCCTAACTATGAGTTGTTTTTCTTGGTACGTTCTGCGCATGTTTATCATTTATGTGTGCGTTACTCCGTGTTGATCGGGATTGATTCGTCTGGAATTTTCATTTGTATGTCAAAAAAAAAAAGTATGAAAAAACAGGCTAGGTCAGATACGTGAGAACCGACGGTCCAGACATCATGGTAGTCATATAAAAGATACACGTAAAGATAACAAAACTAAACAGAATAAAAGAATAAAAACACTGATATACAAGTTATATGCCATGCAGTTTATTGTTTATGGCATTTTACTCTTGCTCGTGTTTAACTAGTGGAAAACATAATGTGACAGAGATACTGCTGCAAAATGTCGTTTACATATTGTGGGACAAGTTAGTATTCACATTTTCGTATTGCGATAGCTTAGTTGTTTGATTTATTAGCTACTTAGGTGGGTAGAGCATTATTAGTCACGAAGTTGTCGAGTACTGAAGGCAACGTGGGTTTCTCAAACAATTCCCCTCAGGAAACATCAACCAGATTAACTTAGTTCACAGCGAGCGCTAAGCGAATATTCACAGTGCACGCAGTGGAAGCATTTTGTGCCTCATTACAACCGGCGACTTGTGAGATGGCACATGGAGCGATAATAAAAAGCGTCTATACATACACTATAGTGCCAGCCTGGCAGACTCATTTCCAGGCTCCGGACACAGATAAGAAGTTCCTGAGAAATGCGCTCTCCACGAGTGCATCTTAATCACCAGTGCGGGACCTAATTAGCGACTACCGGCGGTTCCTTATACTGTCATGTCCCGGTGCCATTTTCCCTCTCTGGATTCCGCTCCGCACGCTCCGCTTTAACATCACGGCTTTCTCTACCCCAGTCTGCAAAGAAGCTCGTACAAACGCAAGAGGAAGTATAATCGAGCACGTGGAATGAGAAAGGAGCGCCGCCTGCTTGAGGCGTTGTTCTGCGCACCACGCTCTATAATTCATCGGGGTAACAAACACTTACCCAGGTTTGCTTCTCGCTATGGCTTTCGAGTACTTCCATTGAGATGAGAATACGAAAACGAGTGAACATGTTCGGGGATTCGTTAATCCGGGATAGGACACGGAACCAACGGCCCGACTAAGGCGAGGTATTGAGGAAACGTGGCACGCATTTACAAATCGTACGCACCATGCGCCTAAATACCACGCCAAGGGCGCAGTTGTGCTTGAGGCTGTTGTCTCCTTCCACAAAATACAAAATAAATTAAGTATTTAAACGATGAGAAACTAGCTTATAAGTGAGTGCAAGAGTAAACGCAAGTGCCATAAAATCATTACGATCTAGAGAAGGAGTGAAACCATGAGCAACATAGACGACAACATAGACGAGGACGAAAGCTAGAAAGCATCAGTCGGTGATATGTTTCTTTCATTTTTCGGAAATAGAAAGGGGTCTTAAAGAAAGCTATCTATCTGTTCAACACAGTGTAGATACGCGTCCTTGATCAGTGGGTTAAGTTGAAATCGTGCTATGCACGCACAGATGAGTTGCGGAATATATCACCCGACGTGGTCAAAGGAGATGCCCGAACAAGCGTATTCTAATCAATTATCTGTCGCATTATTGTCATTTGCTACTTGTTCAAGAATGCACTAGGAAAATTTAGACTGCTGCCCACATCTTCACTATTCTTCTTTTCATTCATTCATAGGTCGTATCGTATGTCAAAGGCAGTTAACTTGAGATTGCTTCTGCTCAACCTGCCTTCATCTCTTAGACTGACTCACGTACGTCAGATGAAACAAATCAAACGAAAAAAAGTCTGCAATACACACACACGCATATATATATATATATATATATATATATATATATATATATATATATAATATATATATATATGTAAACCAGCAGAGAATTCGTAGATAAAACTAGAAAAAGAAGGGTGAAGACTCCGTATGTGCAAAAATCTAGAGTAGAGAAGTACAACACAAAGCATGAGCAAGCATAATTGATCATCATTCAAGCCGATGTTGTCCGACATCTACGCTATATCTTGCACACGAGACGAAACATGCCACACGCTATACCCGTGTGAATAGTTATGACAACGGCATTAGTAATTCGATGCGGTGGAGAGGTGCATTGCAAATCAAAGGTAACCGATACTTTATTAGTCTCTTCCAAGGGAGGGCTCGCTAGAGATTGTATATAACACTCTGTCGAGGAGCCAAACAGCAGCCGCCACCCGGCGTGTTCTCGTGGCCTGATTGAGCTAATTCTGAGAGTGGACGCCTGACGACGCCGTTTCTCACAACCGCGTGCTCGGGTACATTGTGTGGGGCATCCGGTTTGTTAGCTTGTGTGTATATGCAGTGAGGAAAGTGTTGCCGGTGGGTTTTAGTTGGGACGATTGTACGGGTGTGATTAATGATGGGAAGTCCAATGTAGTGTGCGGTGTGAGAACGTGTTTAGAATTTGAATTCGATGGAGCAAGGCACCCTTTTCGGGGTAACTGCGCAGTTACTGAAGAAAACTTTTTAGAGTGTAATAACATGGTGAGAGCTGTAATGGTTAAATGTAGGAATTATAACATTCAGTTTTATCTTTGCCCTTAATTTCTGCGCTTTCCTTGTGTTTTTACCAAAAAGCTAAGTGTGTTGCCACACTGGCCCGATAATGGTCATGATCGAATGCTGAAAGGGTTTCCAAAGCTATCACTTGATACCTTGAAGCGTGTGCTATTCCAAGTGCGCTGATAAAATATAAAGAAGAAGATCGATCACCCTGTCATACGAATTGTTATAGCACGAAAGTAAAGCGTCACCTTACTGAAGCAGTTTATTGTTTAGTGCGCATTGACATAAGATACATTATTGATTGGTGTTTGACAGGTAAGTCAACGTTTAACGTAAATGCATCCACGTTGGCGCTTAGTGACCCATCTCGATACCGACGACTAATGTCCATGAGTATTAAGTGAATAATGATTGCTTAATGAAATATTGTGACCATCCCACGTGGCCTGCTTCAACAAAAGGCAGGGACGAGTAACAGCACCAGAATCTACAGCGAATTCATGGTGCACTCCACCTGCAAAGACGCGTTAACATCGGGCAAAGTACCTGCGATGAACGGAACTTAAGGTCAATCCATGCGCTGCTTCACATGATAATCATGGTTCCCTTTTGTAGAATATAGTGTAATTTTTTGTATGGATTGATGCTATGAGCCAGACGGACGCTTTGGGTAAGGTCGACATCTAGCGGTGTGTTATTGCGTGTACAAAATAGCACGTCTCTTATTAAAAGCGCACCGAATAGGACAGATGCGTAGAAACGACGTGTTGAAGGATCTAATCGTGGATGTCATGGTCATGATGCATTACCTTACTTTATCGAGTGCACTGTGAAAGGGCAGTGGCAGATACAAAAGGCGTCGTTTTAAAGCTTACACAGTATGTGACCATGGTGCAGTGAATACCAAGCCCGGTAACTGTTGTCGCCGACTGAAAAGTCGTTCATACGATTCCCATTGATGAAATTTTGTCTTCTGATCGTGTGTATTTTTGACGTCATTTCTGTGATAAAAGTACGTCACTGTAGTCTTGGTGAACTCCGGCATAAAACACATTGACGTAGAAAAAACAAATAGAGAATCAGCCGAATACATACTCTTCCTAAAAAGACCACGGAAGAATTTCGACGACTTGGCACAGTCGATTGAGTCTTCTATTCAATCTTATTAGTTTCACCAACAGACTGATCTAAGTGGTCTGTGTTAGTCTTGTGAATTGTTGAAAAGAATGAATTTTCATTTACAGGCATTGTCACTTATGACAGCTGTGCGATTACTGTTGTGCGACCAATAAAGGCCACTGATCGCCCGTAGACGGTATATGATTTCATATTTTGGGGAACGGATAAGAACGCAATTATTGAACACATGCACTGCAAGAATCAGGAATGCTGACACGAGAAATTGCGCGAACCTCTAACAATGTAGAGAGGATACATCCATTTTCAGTACAGCCAAAAATAAATCCTGTGCTTCTGTTACAACATAAACATAATAACTGAGGGCGTTCGCTCTTTTTTTTTTTGAAGAAACGCGAACATTTTGTTGGGCGTTCTTCGTGAATCACCTTGAGGAGATTTTCTTTACCCCCGAATAATATGTTCTTTGTCTTTCTGTCTCTGTGTGCAAAAAAACAGGGGAACACAAAATGATGGAGGAGTGAGGGTGAAGCCACTAACGCAGACAAAAATAGCAAAAGAGAAAACGGTAGGTTAACAAGAGGATGAGGTAGGATAACATCATCGCTACGGGCAGCGAAATTACTAGCTTCCCTAGATAACTGCTTCTTCGCCATAAATTCCTCTCGCACTGTATGTACTTGGAAGCCGCGAGATTGAGCCATTGTGTCTCGCGTGTATTCTTGTAGCCTCTTGCATTGTCTAACAGCCGAGGGCTGTGCTGGTGTATACGCTATTGCTCCGGACTGTGGGACACACTGTGTTTCGATTCCCACCGGACCACTTCCAGCTTCGCCGTAATTAGTTTCCTTCGTCTTGTAGGATATAGCGTTTCTCAGCTGAAGAACGTCTTTTGTACAGGCTATTCATTTTATTTTTTGTTCGTGTTGTTCTGACTTACACAGTTTTGCTTTTACTGCAGCAGAACTGACGCATCTCGTAGTCGAGAACTTCGCTTAGACAATATCGTAAGCGCCACAGGTGGAGTCATAACGCCAGAATTTTGATTAAGTTAAAGCTTGTTGATTCATTTACGGGGACACCCAGACTGCGTAAAATGGTCATCAGCAAATGTAAAATTAAAGTAGTTAATGGTCTTGAGCTTCACGTGCCTATTCCAAGCACTGCTTATAAAAGCACATACTAACCTACTGTACGGAGTAATAACTTTAACAACGAGGGTTGTTTTAACATTGGTGTAAACCAAAGTGAAAAAAAAAAATGTTTTCATCTTTTACGCTGGTAGGATTCATCTTTTACGCTGGTAGGAATGCTCGCCACGATCTGCTTTGAACACGTGACCCGAAGCTCACCAGCAGAACAATAGTGAAAAAGGTCAAGCAGACATGTAACAGCAAAGAAAGTTACATGAATAGTGGTTAGTCTGCAAGCTATTATGTGAAATTTGTTTCGCTCCTAGCAGACGGCCTTGCATTTAAAATGTATTAATTTTTATCTGTTTGAACACACTGTTAAAAGGAGAAAATATCGTCATATTGCTGATTAAGATAATGCATGCTGTGAATAAATCGACACAGTTGTGACATAACCATAACATACGTGTGTGTCAAAACAATACTTCGCAGCATGGTCATTAAAAAGGATATTGGCATGAATTTGCTTATAGCTTTGTCTTGGAAACGATTCATATATCTTCACCGATTCACAAAAGATATACACACTTAACCTTCTATAGCAAGTGTCAATAGTGCCAAAAAACATAAATTCAGAATTATTTTTTTCTTTTTTAGCCCATCTATTTTAATCAGTCGTTAAACAAGCCTTCCCATGATGTATTTCGAATTAGTGAAATTGTAACTTCACCGGCTTTCTACTCACCACGTCGAACACTGTACTCGTAAAGTCAATTAAAAAAAACTTTTAGTCGCACTAGTTCAGGCAGTACTAGACAAAATTGTGAAATTTCATACCAAAACCTGATCGCACTTAAGAATGGTGAAGTCATTGTTGAAATTTTACTGACGAACAAATTCGTACAAGAAGTTGTAAACTGATAGTGCTGTCACATATGGCACAAAAGTAACTTACTGCGATTTCGTGTACACTCTACTCTTCCCTCATAAAGGAGGGAAAGCGGATATTTTATACTGAGGAGGAGCACCAAAAGGGACAAGAAGAATGACAACAATGGTTGAGTCATTTGGTGTATTGGAAGAGTTTTGCACGTTTCGGATAGCTTGCAATAAAAAAGAATCTTGTGGAAGCCGATTATTAGAAAACTTTTAAGTGCGGGAGAAAATTGATATAAAAAAGCAGGAGGAGGAGGAGGAGGAGGAGGAGGAGGAAGGGAAGAAATTAAAGGCAGGGAGGTCAACCAGACGCACGTCCGGTTTGCTACCCCGCACTGGAGGAAGGGGTGAGGGGATTAAAGGAGAAGAGAGAGAGAAGTGAAGGGCAACGTGTGTGTAGATGTGACCTTGTCCATTGCACGCTTATAAGCGGTCGCGTAGTCCGGTCGTCTTTAGAAAACTTAGCAATGCCCGCGTCGCTTTGCTGGCCAGCGACGCGTAGAGCCATGAGCCAAGTATCTTCTCTTCGGAAAAAGATCTACTGTCTAGTGTCTCTAACGTTTCGCGTAGCAAGTTGCGTTCGCTCACAAAACGTTCACATGAACACAGTAGATGTTCTATTGTCTCGTCAGTGTCGCACGATTCACATCGGGAGCTATCCGCCATTCCTATGCGAAAGGAGTACGCCCTTGTAAAAGCTACTCCTAACCACAGGCGACACAGTAAAGTTGCATCCTGGCTGGAGAGGTCCGATAGAACTTGAAGCTTTCTCGATTGGTCCAATTTGTGTAGGCGGCGGTTCCTGACACTGGGGTCACTCAGCCAAGTTTCCGACATGGTGTTAGCGAACGAGTGAAGGCCCCTTGCAGCGTCGGTTCTCGACAATGGAATTGGGGTTGTCTGGGCGTCCGCGTGGGCGGATCGGGCAGCATTATCAGCAAGGTTATTACCGACAATACCACAATGTCCCGTTAACCACTGGAACACCAAGTCATGTCCTTTCGATGAAACTTCGTGAATCACTTCTCTTATTTTATTCACTAGTTGTTGATGCTCCCTCTGTCGTAAAGCTGATTGCAAGCTCTGAAGGGATGCCTTGGAGTCGCAGAACACAGCCCATTTTTGAGGTCGGGCTTCCGCGATATAAAGTATAGCAGCACGTAAGGCGGCAAGCTCCGCTGCTGTGGATGTTGTCCTATGCGACAGTTTGAGCTTTATAGTGACCTGGTACGCCGGGATGACAACGGCACCTGTGGAGCTGTCAGCCGAGACCAATCCATCGGTGTAAATGTGGGTCCTCTGGCCGTATTTTTCGTTGAATAGTGACAATGTCACCTGTCATAAGACCACTGTTGAATGATGGCTCTTGTTCGTTATTCCCGGAATAGTGAGGCACACCTGTGGTTGTTGTAGGCACCACGGGGGTGACGCTGGTCTTGTTGCTGGAGTGAAGCTAAAAGGAAGGCATTCTCTATGGGCAAAAATAATCTTTGAAAACATCGCGTGTGGTCTTTGAAGTGGCACCACTGCAACATGGTGACCAGGAACTCGGCAGAGGTGTCTTATGTGGGCTCTCAAATTGTCAGTGGTGATGTATGTACGAATTGGATGCTCTCTTGCGATCATAATCGCCCCGTAGGTTGAGGTGCATCGCGGCAATCCTAAGCAAACGCGTAGTGCTTGTCCTTGCAGACTTTCGAGAGTGCGGATGTTCGTCTTGCACGTACTTGCCAGATATAAAAAAAAGTTTCTATATTACGCATGCACATGATCACGCAGACATGCATGTGCTTGCACGCATGCGTTGCGGCTGCCATTGATGTTTATTTATTTAGCAATAGGGCCAAAATCATAGCAGCTCGTAGCAGGGAGGGCACGAAAATGGGCAGGAAGCATAATTCAAGATTTTGTACAATTCAGAACTAAAGGTAACTGGTATCTAGAAGCCGGATTTTCAGGCATAAAAGGTGCGTTATAGGCGCCGAAAATTTACAGGTAAAACATCGTTTTAGGCGTCTAAAAGCCTAAAAATATGCATGGTAAATTTCTAAAAAATTAATTAAAGTCACGCCAGTGACCTGCATCTACGATAAGAATAAAAAAAAAGTTTATGATAGCACAAATGTGGCAACGTTTGAACATAAACATGAATTTCTCGCGCGGTTCCCGGAATACGGTCTTTCGTTTTATTGCCTAGAATAGTGAGTCAAGTGTCCACCATCCAATCAACAATATTTAGGGCCATGAACTGCTTGACATAGGAGGTTCAACGTCAGTTAAATTCGGTTGTATACGATAGTAATTTTCATCCTAGTTCATTTTTCACATTGGTACAGCTGTGATGTTTTTAGTAGTAGCTTAGGGCAGACCGGGCTCTGTTCTGTAGCTTTTCAAGTTTGTCACTTCAAGATATGCGCCAAGAGATTCTATACGGCACAGGCGTGTTCAAGCATAAGGCGAATGTATGCTAAATACGCCATTGATTGTAAACATGCCAACGCATAGTTCTGGTTTCACTGTATAAAGTTCAATAACTTGGTGGCCTTCGCAACCACTGAATCAACATGACCATTCCATGAGTGGCCATCCATGGTTTCGCATTCGTTCTCCACTTACCCACGACTACGAAGAAAAGTCTGCTGTTTCTTTCCCTCCTCTACACACAGCTTCTCAGGGCGGCTTAGTTCTTTCAGAATTCTCTGCAGAAGATGGTCACTGCATCCTCGGCCATAGACGCCACTCAGATTTCCTTATCTTGTTTCTGATACCCTCTCTCTATTCCCCTGCAGACGCTGAGACATGCATAAGTAGCGTCTTTTACACTCTTCAACCTCTCCTCCTCCTCCTCCTTCACCCGCTCATGCCATGTCAGCGCTGTGGCACATGGTGTCTCATTTTAGTGCCGTTAGTGGGTGCTTTGCGGAACTTGGACGAATTAGAGGACTTAGTTGAACTTCATAGTATTTACAAAGGTGAATGTCGCCGATTTGCAGGAATGGCGGTTTCAAACTGCATTCGAAAATAAAATTTGGGCCTAAATAGCGCTAATATACGCACTGAATAAAAAAATGGTAGGCATTTATAGGCACTTATAGATATTTAAACACAAACACCGAAAATAGGCATTTATAGGCCCTACAAAACACTATAAAAGTCCTTCCTCACCTCCAATTCATGCTCATATATCAAAATGGCACATCAGGAACACAAGGAAGAAAATAGGCATTTGCCTATAATGCATTCTCTACTAGTAATATCAACCCAGTAGCAGCGATATGCATAGTGCGAATAGAAATCCCGCGAATACTACCAATCCCAATATTTACAAACACAGGGAACGCAATGATGAATCAAGTTATTGTAATAGAATATGTGGATACAGAAACAATCAATATCCACAAAAAAAAAACACGATAAAGTTGACAGAACTGCTCAGCGTATACGTTTACTCTTGCTATATCCCAGATTGATAAGCATCATTATTCTTGAAATATTAAAAAAAAAACACCATCTAGACAGCATGAATAACGATCCCTGAAAGATGCTTGTCATGTCACAGACAGCGTGCGTCGTTGATCTCGTTCTCCCTTATTGATACAGTGAATTTACACCAACACGAAATCGCCCAAACTTTTACAATGAAGTCACTTCTACCAAAAGAGGGTGGTTTAACACAGATGAAGTTGCGATGAATTCTATATTCCCCCAGCCGCAACTTCACTGGTCTCGTTGGCTTCAACGTTCAATTCAACTCCGGTTGCTATAGTCACTCCTCTGCAATAATACTTTTGTACCGGCATCGAGCTCAGCTGAGCCTATACTGTCTCACAGATGTACGGGAAGAATTGAAACATGAAGCAAACTCAACAGAAATATTGTATCGGAAGGATCCTAAGTCAAGCAAAAATTATCGTCACTTTAACGCCTCTACACCTGTATAGGAACCGACGTTAGGTCCTCTATAACGATGCGTGTGGTGGCTAGCGAAAAACAAGGATGCCGTTCCGGCCGATGGTGAGAGCACAACTGAGCTTTGTTTTCTTCTAACCGCGGAGCGCACCGCACAAGGAACAAAGCGCATGGACATGCACCTGAGTGCGCCATGATTGATAGGCGGCCATTGAAGATGACGATGGCTGCTAGAGCCAGCACTGGTTGGGTCACATTTATTTATTTATTTATTTATTTATTTATTTATTTATTTATTTACAGTACCTCAAAGTCCCCAATGAAGGGGTTTTACATGAGGCTTTCCTCATGTAAAACCCCTTCATTGGGGCCTTTCATTTTCCTGTAAAACCCCTTAATTTTTAGGCTTTCCTTTTCTGAGAGCTGAGTCATTGAACATGGCAAACTCTTTGTAATAATTCAGGAAATATGAGCGAAGCCATGACACTTCAATACAAAATATAGCCAAAAAAGCAAGCTGGTAATATTGTCGCCTACCGGAAGCATTTTCCAAAAATGCAAGAATGCCTGGAAGAGAAATGTTAGACTGTTTCGAAGCTAACAAAAAGGAGCAAGGAGCTGAGAGAGGACATGCAAGACAAGGCTTTAGCTATGCATTCGATTATCACATATATGAGTGCTCTAACGCGTCGAGCGATACATAAACTCGAGAAAAAAACAGAAGTTGCGAAGTAAAGTCACGACCCTCTATAATTCCTCTTTCATTGCAGTGCACTCACATTGCTAATAGCGAGAGAAAAATAAATCGAGAACTGATACAATCGCCGTTTTGTTCACTTTTATGTTCCGTGGGCTTGAGACAGAAAACTTCTCATATAATTCTCGCATTCATTGTGAAGAATCCTTGCATTTCGTTCATTCAGAATACATCCTCCTATTTTCTTCTCGGTCATCAATGTCTACCAGCCACGGTACAAAAAAGAGAGCCTCAACGCTTCTAATGTGATCTTTTCCGTCGACGCTTAAGCTGTTCTTATCATAGGGTAGTACAAAAGCCGTGAATTGACTAAGACATCAGGGGAAGCCTTCGTTAACCGTGCATCACTCTTATATGATACCACGCAAGGAGCTTCGAAGCAAGCGAACGAATCTCAAAGAGGGCTTTGCCATCAATGTCCCCTTCTTATCTCCCCTGTTACAGCACGGCATTTATGACTGAGTGACATGTTACAGGTAAAGGATTTATTTGTCACAAAGGCTGAGACCACTTTGTATCGCGACTAAATCTGATTAAAAAAATGTAATGTACGCAAAAAAGTGAATCTACTGTGGGCAGTGTGATTAGAAAGTTGCAAGTATATAGTGGCCACTTCATATATTGACAGTCCCCGTGCATATATTACTTACCCAGCACGACTTTCGACGTGGATGGGACAACCACATTCTTACTGTGATCGTTTCTTCACTTCTCGGTCACTTCTTTGACACCACGTATAAACTGTTTGCACTCGACGGTGCTTTACACAGTTGTGTCGTAAGGCGTCGTTGCTTTTTCACATAGTAAGGACGATACTTGAACAAAAGACGTTGTTGCCCTTTTCATCCACACTTCATTTACATCATAAGCTTTTTCACCAAGTCGATGCAAGAAATAAGAAGGAACGAACAATAATTACGATTCTTCGTCGTTCAAGTTTGCATCTCATCACACCCTACTAGCAAAAGCTACGCGCTTTCCTCTTCGCCTTCCGTGTCATCTGTTTTCTACATTATTCCTCCCCCTTAGTGCAGGTTAGGAAATCGGATGCTTCAGTTCTGGTTGGACTCCCCATCTTTCTCTCAATTTATTATCTCTTCGTCTCTCTACGCCATGTGCATATCATCGTATTAGTGAATCAGAAACCTTTTGCAAACAAGTGACGGCGCTTCGTGCGATGATGCGTAAGCTTAAGAGTTATTAGCGTGGACACGTCTTCATTAACCTGATGCGGGCAGAGTTCTGTTTGAGTTATGTAATTTTCACATCACGGAAGTATATTGTGGTGGTTCCCTTGTGCTGTATATGCACACAAAAGGGGGTGAGCGTAGCGACTAAGCAGCATCTGTATATAGCAATGATGGTGACTATATATACGTTCAACATTTAGTGAACTCAAGGGAAACATTACTTAAACAAAATCTTCTGCACGACGCTGCAAACAAGGTCTAACAGAGTATATTACTTAAATAGGAAATCAACACTACCTTAAAGAGCCCCTACCGGCCGTTAGAATTTATAAGCAAAAGCTCAAATCTGCTCTAAAACTTAGATTATACGCTCCGCAACATCCAGCTTTAGCAAGCAACGAGTTTAAGAGAATGTTAGTGAATGCTCAAGTCAACCATTATTTTGCTTGACACCTCGTTCTCGTCTGAGTTGTTATACTCGCAAACACCTTCAACATGGCGTTGTAGTGATTGCGTGCATCATAAAATAGTACGTTTAGCTGCTCTAGTTCAAACTTTTTCTGCTAGATCAAATCTGTACATTGTCACTAATGGCAAACTGGAGAAACGGGACAGCTGATGATTGTTAGAGTAAACGGAAATCGCGGGGACATGGTGCAGAAATTACCGAAAGCTTTGCCACCACGTTTTAGCGTAGCAGGTTACAATTTTAAAAGATTTAATGTATATCTCCCCCAGTCAAACTTTCGGTTCACAAAAGTTGAGAAAAAAAAAACATTCGTAACTTACTGGCAACGTTAATGCGCTCCAGTCAGCAAATATAAACGTTTCAAAGGGAACTTTTGAATCCACCGGGCTTGGTAGATCCACCTGACGTGGTACACACAACAAAAGCAAATTAGTGTTAAGCTTTTCTTCAAGGGATTTCTATCCTACCATAGGTAAATGCTGCTTCTTTCTTACATTAATAACTCTGAGAATCATGCGCCCCATCTCCTCCACGCCCTACATATTTTTCACGAAATATATCTTTCCTTTTGGAACAATCAATTCGTCACGGCGGCCTCTCACTGTTCCCCGATCCCAACCTCGCTTTTGTAGTTAGCCCGTCTTCTTGTTTAGTTCGGATCGGAGGAGAGGGTATACGAAGCGCATACGTACACAGGCGCTGGAAAAATCAGTCGCCGCCTTGAAGAAGACAAGTCCACTCGACGAAACATCATCGTCAGTTCACACCTGATATTTACAAATTTCTCAACTTCTAATGGGCGATAATATTTTCTCTTACGGTCTTAGGAACCATCTTTTACTCTTCGTTTTATGCTTGCAACTCACTAGCCGTAACTCTGAGC
This sequence comes from Rhipicephalus microplus, assembly GCF_013339725.1. Taxonomy (NCBI): domain Eukaryota; kingdom Metazoa; phylum Arthropoda; class Arachnida; order Ixodida; family Ixodidae; genus Rhipicephalus; species Rhipicephalus microplus. Next base: position 24,263 of record NW_023607856.1, read on the forward strand.
GTCAACTTTTGTTTCTCCTTGCGATTACGGTGAGTAGGTGCCTTTAGTTCGTGCATAAGAAGTGCACCGAGTTGGGGCCAGCTTACTTCATTCCCTAATTTTTGAAGCATATTAGATGTAGAAAACATACGTGCCTTCAGGCGCTAGGCACGTTAGATACACTGTTCGACGCACGAAGCAGGGACATGTCCCTAAAGGAACGATCTTTGGCGATGTTCGATTAGCGAGAGAGCGTACCCCGTGATGGCTTCACCTGCAGGGCCTTCTTCTTTAGCGTTCGTGTCTGAAGAACATTTAACCCAGAGTGAGGGTGTGGCGAGCTTCGTTGGTTGGATCACCTGCCAGAGCACGTGGCTGTAAATGGTGGCGCCTTGAGAAAATTGAACACCACTGCAGAGCCAGTCGCCTACATTTCTTTCGCTGATGTAGCCGAAAGATTAACGCCTTTCTCAAAATATTTGCAGCGTTTTTTTGTGTTAACTTGGCTACAGTGCATCTAGTGTGGGAGCTTAGCGGTTGTACTGTAAAGCTGCTAAACTGGACGACGCAAGTTTTTTTTTTTCAGATAAGACGACCACATTTAGATGGCGGGATGTGTTCAAAAAAATTGTGGCTGCTTTTTCTCATTCAGGGTTTTCTCCTTCGTTATAGCACTGGGCCAGCCGGGATCAGTTGGCTTCAATAAACAATATTCTCTATCGTAGCTTTACCTGGTCTTGTGCCTCCTTTTTGTTTATTCTCCAAATACTAATTTTCTTATTTTAGGGTGACCCCACCGTGGTGGTCTAGTGGCTAAGGTACTCTGCTTCTGACCTGCAGGTTGTCGGATGAAATCCCGGCTGTGGCGGCTGCATTTCCCGTGAAGGCGGAAATGTTGTAGGCCCGTGTGCTAAGATTTGGGTGCACGTTAAAGAACCCCAGGAACTGAAAACTCCTGGAGCCCTCCACTACGGTGTCTCTCATAATCATATGGTGGTTTTGGGACGTTAAACCTCACATATCAATCAATCAATCTTATCTTATAGTGCATGGTGGCCATCCGGTGGCCAGAATTTTAAATATCCCCCTTTCCTTCAATCCTTAGACAACTCTCTCGTGTTGAATTGATAGGATTTCTAACTTCAAAAGTTTCTGTGTCATTGCCGCTGATACATAAATTAAATAGCAATGAGCGCCCAGCAACAGGCGCTAACTTTGGACATCTTCCCTAATAAACTTTCCTTCACGTATGACTTCTTTAAAACTCATATTATCAAGCGATTTTGAGCAACAGTTAGTATGAGCTAAACATGAGTCCGCGATTTGTGGCTGAAAGTATATGCGAGTGCTGCAGGGCAAGTTTCCGACTCACTAAATAAGGAGGCGGATCAGTTCCGCAAAGGGGTATGCGGGAAACCTGTGCATGGGAAACAAATACCTCTCACTTGTTCACACGGGTCACGAGCACAGCCGTCAAAGTAGCCCCCACACCTCACTTTGGGACAAAAGGGGAGAGCTGCAAGAACGTGAAAAAAAAGCTTTCGACCACTGGGTTAACTGAAGCTTAGTTGCGGTATGCATATTAACCCTTCGGTGACGATATGCGCCGTGCTCCCAACCGGGTTGCAGAAATTAGGTGCCTTTTCCCGTCTTCTAACTACTACCACCACCACCACCACCACGGCTTTCCGAGCACGCAGATGAGCTTGCCCCCGCAATACGTCATTACCGAATATTCTTGGGATGTCAGGGAGCCTCACTGCCGCATGCACACAGGTCAGAGGACAGGGCTGGCAAACTTCTCACTCTGTTTAGAGCGGCTTCTACGAAGCAAAGTTAAGTATGCGAGCTGAGGGAGCTCGAGCATGGAAACTGTTACCGGTGGACGTCAGCCGATACACGGGATAACAGGGGAGAGAGTGTGACGATACGCATTGTGCAGAGAAACTATCCTCTCGCTTGTTGTATTTGGACACGTACTGTTTCGCAAATGCAGTGTCCGTTACGAAAGTGTTTCCGCAATTGATGGTGGTGATGTGAGCCCCTACGTGTGATTGGCTTAAGTGCAGACCCTTTGTTTGACTGAGGGTTGAAAAAAGGGTGTTTGAAGGGTAAATGAGAGTGGAGGTTCGAGTTTGGACCCAGGCAGACGCTTGAGTGTTGCAATAAAGTGACTCTTCTTTCGCCCTGCCACCAAGCACTCGAGTCATCGAGGGGTATCCACTTCAAACCTCAAACTCCTTCCCTCCTAAGCTAGTGTAGAAACTAGTCGAGCAGAAAAAATTAAATGCGATGGTAGCAACTTATGTTGCCCGGAATATCACTCTTTTTTCATGGTTTCTTCCATTAACATGAATTTATAGTAAACATTGACATTCCGGGTTCACGTGCTGCGTAATAACTTATTCTTCTTTATGCATCAATAATAAATGTTCACAATCACGTATATCAACAATTCGTAGTAAACTACAAAAGCCACAAAACGTTGAAATCGGAAAAAGCGGCACAGTAGAAACAGAGACAGAGAGTTGAGATGTGGCACTAACAACTCACGTTTATTTCGGGACAACCTTCCTTCCAAGTCCATACAACGCATGCGCAGATAACAATCCAAAAACACCCGGCAAGGTATTCTTGGTAAATCCCCTTGTGTATGGCATCCCGTCAACGGGATGCCATACACAATAACGGAATATACACAATTATTGTTATGTGGGGTTTAACATCCCGAAACCACCATATGATTATGAGAGACGCTGTAGTGGAGGGCTCCGGAAATTTCGGACATCTGGGGTTCTTTAACGTGCACCCAAATCTAAGAACACGGGCCTACAACATTTCCACTTTCATCGAAAATGCAGCCGCCACAGCCGGGATTCAAGCCCGCGACATGCGGGTCAGCAGCCGAGTTCCTTAGCCACTAGACCACCGCGGCGGGGATACACAATAACGGGATATAAAGAATTATTGTGCAATACATAATAATGGCAAGCCATGTGTAAGACATCCCGTTAAGTTGCGACTGGTTTTACGTTGAATAGTCTGGTCTCTCTCTCTCTCTCTCTCTCTCTCTCTCTCTCTCTCTCTATATATATATATATATATATATATATATATATATATATATATATATATATATATATATATATATATAATGAGATATAACAGACAGTAATGCCAAGGAATGTACAGGGGAAGTTATTAACATTAATGGAATGTAAATAAGAAGAAAGAAAAGTGGATGAAAAAATTACCAACTGTAAGCAGGAATCGAACCTACGACCTTCGAAGGTCGTAGGTTCGATTCCTGCTTACAGTTGGTAATTTTTTCATCCACTTTTCTTTCTTCTTATTTACATTCCATTAATGTTAATAACTTCCCCTGTACATTCCTTGGCATTACTGTCTGTTATATCTCATTATTATTGTGTTAAAAACACGGAAAAACGAGCCCTTAGGTATACACTTCTTCCCCTTATATATATATATATATATATATATATGTGTGTGTGTGTGTGTGTGTGTGTGTGTGTGTGTGTGTGTGTGTGTGTGTGTGTGTGTGTGTGTGCGTGTGTGTGTGTGTGTGCGTGTGTGTGTGTGTTCGGCTGACAGAGCATGAAAATTTTCTACCCTCGGGCTTTGGTGGTAGCGTGCCGTTGCACTGCAAGTCATGTGGTTGTACGCCCCTCTTCCATAAGGTTACAATTTTAGGCAAGGCTAAGATGCAACAGGAGATTATTGAGGCATGTCATGCCTGAAAACTGGGTCTTGACAAATGTGTTAGCGCAGCCTCAGTTTACCTCACCAAGAAATAATATTTGTCTTTAGCACAAAGGTGATTAACCAAGATTAGCTTGCCGGGTGTTTTTGCTTTGTTATCTCCGCGTGCGTTGTACGGACTTGGAAAGAAGGTTGTTCTGAAATAAACGTCAGTTGTTAGAGCCACGTCTCAGCTCTCTGTATATGTTTCTACTGCTCTAATTTTTCCGAATTCCACGTTTTGTGGCTTTTGTAGCTGACTAAGTATGTACCAGGTTGGCCAAGAAGCAACGCTTATCAACAAATCTGCTGCATTCGTCAATTATGCATGTGTGGAGTCGCTGCAATTATGGCTAGGTGGAAGAAAAATCAAAAGAACGAAAACGAATCACCTGTTGATGCATTTGCTCTTGCGTGTCGACAAACCTTCAAATACAGGCAAGGCATATTTCAGCGAGCCGTCATAAATGAAGTGTGAAGATTTGAAATGAGGTACAAATACAGGGTGTCGTGCAGCCTCTCGGTAAGATCCTATTGCTCTAACAGCGCGACCTCGAATTAGCCGAGCAAGCGAAACCATCGAAAGTCGACGAGGAAAGCGTCAACGGTGCGAACAATTGGAAAAAACAAGGAGACGAGGTCGCTGCCGTTTTCTCGTGAGGTCTCTGCTCGGTGCTTCTGACTGATCATCACTACCTGCCTTGCAAGGAGAGTGTTCTCTTTGAAACACTTTAAACGACAACTTGGGAGCCCCAATATTTCTGTGTCCTCTTTTGTCCCCTAAACGTGCTGCTCGTTTTTGTTCATTCTGTTGGTGAACCTAGGTTTACCATTCGAGTAGCTTCTAATAGTGTAAACTTTGGTGAGGTTTTTTAATGTATTTTTACTAGCCGAGAGGTGTGACCGATTTTTCATTTCTCTCTTCTACTGAACGTGACTGTTGGGTCTAAAGAAGGACATGCTTTCTGCAACGCACCGCAGTGGTCTCGTGGTTATGGTCGACTGCTGGACGGGCATTCTGACGTTTGCTGATGCATCTATTGCTTCCTCCTTAAAATTTCCGAAGCCCTACACCAAGGATTCCTTCATATTGATGTCGTGCCTTTCCGATTTAAAACCCGATACTTTATATTATCATTGGTGCTCATTGTATAGTAAGTGCTTTGATAAGGGGAGTCCTATGGAAATCTTGCTAGGTGTCATCGAATGACTACACTATTGGAGTTGATTGACCCGCGAATCGACTACTGTATTTTTTTTTATTTGACGAGTACGAGCAGCTACAATAATTCGTGCAATCGAGTACAGTGCAATAGACTGAGAATGTTAAGTGTAATGGTAGTTAATCCTGTAACTTGAATAAAAAAACTGGAATATCAGATAACCTTATTTCACGGCAGCCTGTTATGTCTTCAAGAGAGTCTAGGCTCCGATTGTGTAACCTAATAAATTGCGAAGCTCGGAGTAGTTGCTCACGCTGAAGTTAAACCGACAGTGTAAGATGCCGCTCATCCTTTTGCCCATAAATACTGCAGTAGTATCAGGATCTCAGCAGCGGGGTAAACATATATAGGCGCTTTCAGCATTATGACATAAAAAAGCTCTAATGGAGAGTTTAGATCAGCCAAAGGTTGGCCACTCTTCCATAGGTCCTTTATAATGAAGGTCGGCAAATCGATGAGGCACGCAGTTTCAACAGAGTCGCAGTGAATGATATCAAGTATCTCACCTCCAGCTGCGTTTTTGAAATGCATCCCAGGATAGAAACCCGAATTCGCAGGCTTATACGCGCAATGAACCCTCTCATATTGACCCGTCTTTTATCGACTGACGTGCATTTCTTCACGGAGGTGGGCGGAGAACTATCAGGCATTGATTTTAAAAAAAATCGTGATGGTGTATTGTTTTCGTGTGCGAACTTACCCATCGACGCGGGCTGGTGCAAGTGAGCGTATGCAGATTGGAAAATGTGATGTGAGAAAAACGCCCACCATGGGAAACACAGCACGCCGAATTAGCATATTTCGTCTATGTGGCCCCTGCTCTAGCAGTACTCAAAGCCAGAGAAAAGGCCTGAGGCTCATTGCGCACATATATGTTCAAAGCCTCTTATAGCTCGGTATGCATTTATTTATTTATAGCTCGGGGATGCATTTATTTATGCATTTCTTTGCGCCTCAATGTAATTTCTGTGCACATCTGTCGATATAACGCAGCATCGATGAAAAAAAGAAAGGCGTGGTGCTGTGCTCAATCTCCAGTTCGCCCTCTGCCACCAATCAATACGTCATCAGGCGACGAACCAGAGAGTGACTACAATGCTTCTCGGGCACTTGCAACTTGCTGGCCAAATACATTGTACGACTCTATAGAATAACAGCCACGGTCACACCACTTCAAAGTTGTAAATGCTCTTGCGACACTATGTCTCAGCTGAAGTTGCGCTGTTGCGGACTGCTTTTAGCCCTTGAATTAGCACATTTGCAGCTACGCTGATCATTTAATAGGCGATAACACCCCAACCTTCTTGAAAGATGAAATCTTTCAAGAAGGTTAAGGTGTCCTGTGAAACTTTTCGGGTTGTGAGTGTGAAATACTGTTACAAAAACATGCTGGCTGTAACGACCAATTTCACGTTGTTATCGACGTGAAACAGAAATTTGGCTGTAAGAAGTATTGAATATTGTTACCGAGCTGTATTTTCGTGCGTCAACCGCGCACATACTTCTTACTGCTCCGCAATCGAGAGAAACACGCTGTCACTGCAAACGCTGGTCGTCATGTATCGAAGAACAGCACAGTGTGATCAATGCTGCTCCGCACGTCGGCGCGATAGCTGCAGCTATATGAGGAACACACCCGGAGTGAAAACAGCGTTCACTGGTTGGATGGGAAACAGCAGCTGTGTATGGAGTGAAGTGTGACTGCATTTTCTCTGCCTAGATCACCTAGATCATTTCTTGGTGTGGGAAGGGTGCTTTCTCGGTGCCTAATCTCACTTTCTTTAGGAACGACTGCCTCATATTGTGGTATAACACTTTGTGTTTCTCTACAAGGAAAGACAAACAAACATTACTATGTTTACACAGGCTCACAAATTGCATGATGGTGTTGCCCTAAAGCTGCCATTAAAAAGCAAGATACAGCGCAAAACCTATTCATATAGGTTTGACATGCTTCGCATAATCATTTACCGGCATCACACGTGGGCTACCAGGTAAATAACCTAGCTACTTCTCGAGTTCTGTCAGAGTGCGTTATCTGTTTCATTGCACACACTTTTTGAGAACGACGGTGACAATTCGTGAAATGTTTTATATGGAGTGCAAGGACATTGATTGCTGTGACCTTGCATTGGTGAACGCAGAAGTTCTCGTTAGTATAGTCAGTGATGAACCCTCGGACAGCCTTCAGTTAAATGAAACGTAAAATCTACAAAGGTGGCTGTATTCGCATCGGCACATCTTGCATAAAGTGACCCATCAACAAAGTTCAGTAACGAGTTTAACGATTATGTTATTAGGTCGAACGCCTTATACGTCTCTTCAAACGCGAAAATCATCCGTCAGCGGCGTCGGCGTTCTGCGTCGGGGGCGTAAACACAAGTGATGAAAAAGATCATTATCACGGCATGCCACCACATGTTATAAAGCTTGGGACTTCATTCTGACGTGGATATGACGTAACCCATTGGAGTCAGTCGAGAGAAAAAAGCTTTCGGAAGAAGCCGAGGTAGGTGGAGTACATATCTACAAGAAAGAAAAAAAACATGATCGCTTTCGCCTTCTTGTTGTAATAAGAGAAGCTGATAGAGAGCGTGGGAGATGTTCTTCATATAACACACTGCTGACACATGGTTTGAAGTCGGAAAGTGTATTGTACCATGTAAATATGTAGAAGGTATCATTATGATCACGTTAAATAACAACAACAACAACAACAACAACAACAACAACAACAACAACAACAACAACAACAACAACAACAACAACAACAACAACAACAACAACAACAACAACAACAACAACAAAAACAACAAAAACAACAACAAATGGACTAGAACACCCAACAAGAATACGGCTGATTTTACTTAGATGAACCGCTAGCCTACTTGAAATAGGCTAATCCCATATCGCAACGATCAAACAGCTGTCTGCACATAACTAAGTAGATTCTTAACTTCGTTTTCTAGAGGAGTGAAAACAGTAGCCAGGGCTTAAAAATGAAAACTGTTTTCAAGCGGTAATCAGTTCCGTACTGATACTAGCAACTATTGGGAGAGGACGACAGCAAAATAAATAAATGAGAAGCATGTGCGCACGACATGCGACATTTGCATCGAGTTAGCTTTCTGCTGGGAGTTAGCTTGTCAGCTTTTCGGTAGTGCGGTGGAACAATAAATACAATTCCAGTGCATTAAAAGCATTAAAAAAAACATCGCTTACCAAATGACAAAACACTTTTGTAGGAGTTTCTTAGCTGTGTGGGTGCTGTACGTCTGTACTGCATGCATGCCATTGTAGTTCTAGGATATTGACAGAGCTTTGTTCTCATGCGTGAAAATGATCGACTGACCCAAATGGAAAAGTAACTTCAAGCATACTGTTGCCTACAATTACCTAGACGGAAAAACCGTGTCGCAACGCTGCTGTATTCATCAATCTGCTGGGATGTGTTGAGTCCAAATGGCCATCGCTCACGTAGAGCTCAGTCTCGTTGAATACGAGCATGACTAAAAGCGCTCCTGGTGGCGCAATGGCTAGTATTTTGTCAGAGCAGCATATACTAAGGTACTTTTTTTAGCATTCCTAATCATCGATAGGGAGCGCTATGTGTTCCCCATACCAAGCTAAAATTGCGCTGTAATTTGTATAAAGTGCAGGGTTATACCTATGTACGTTTTTGACAACAGCAGCCGAGAATTCCTGATGTCGAACTCCTAGAACATCTTACGTCCACCACAAACAGCACGGACCAAAGGAAGGCGTTTGTTAGTGTAACGTCGTCACGTCAAGTTTTATTTTGGCACCCATTGAGAGGCTTTCTTTATTTAGGGCATTATAAAGATGAGGGGGCTTGGCGATGCCCCCCTTCCTTCTTAGCTCTCAGGCTTGTTGCGTATATTCGATTCAAGCCCATGCTGCTATTGCGACGTGTTGCACGCTGTTCGGCAGGCCGATTAGGGAACGGACAAAACGATTCTATTTTTACCCAAGCTCATTTCGTGTCTAAACGCCGCACAAATTGAGGCTCGACCGTCGTTTGCGGGCCACTGTGAATCTTTCAGGAAAGTGGTTTTTTGCGAAGCTTTGCGACTCTTACTGAGCGCAATACGGTGTCATTAACTGCTGAAACACGCCAAAACTCGTAATTGAGCCGCAATGTATCAATTATTGCAAATTCACTCACCTCATAGAAGTGACAAGACATCCTAGTAAATCAAGCCTTGTATGCAGTGAGGTGAGTTTCACTATTCTTTTTCTATAAGTTCAACGCGTTTTCTTTTCTCCACCGCGTAAAATCGTACTAAGAACACAATGGTTTGAGTAAAGAGGTTTGTATAAGAAGGCTCAGCCTGCGGTTCATTTACGACGGCGTTACGAACATGTGTTAAGTATCGGCTGTAATACCACTTTGTCGATGGCAGGACTGGGCTGATCCTCAATTCATAAGCACCAAATAATAGGCACCAAAAATGAGGCATATGTTGTTACATAATCAAAAACTTGGCGATATTTAGGATGCCTTTAGTTGCACTGGAATAATTCTGCATGCGTTTTCATAATTATTTCATTGTTCGTAGAGAACTAAGTTGGTAGCCATTTATATGGGGAGGGATTTAAATAAGACACGTATTCCGATTCAAGTTTTGTAGTATTAGTAGGTGCCGTGAGCTACTTATTCCATTAATAAACACTAATGATTTACGTAGAAAAATATACATCACAAAGTCTTGGTTATGCTCGTAAAACTAATATCTGCAAGCAAAAGAAACTTGTTTTATAATGTAACCCGCAGAAAATTCGGAACCTCACGAGATTTTGTGACCGCTCATGAAACGTTTTGTAGAAGTTCTCGTGTGTTGTTTAACAAGAAGAGGTGGTGGTTTTAACATTATTAAGGTGTGCATTAATCAGTGGTAGTGGTTGCTGGTTTTAAACAATGAAGTGGTAATGATAATCACATGTTCTGACGCCTCATCGCAATGTACGTTTGTACGAAGCCATATGACCGCGATATTACATGTTGTATTGTGAAGCCTGTATGAAGGACGCGTGTGTTTGTGAAGCATGCAAGTATCATTCCGTACATTTTCCAGTAGAGAAACTTCTCTTCACACTACAATCAAGCAGACGTACGGTTGTGTGGTAGAACATGTGTTTGCCCTGCAAATGACCCGGGTTCGATCCTTACTTGGACTCGGAAATGTTTATTATTTATTTTGTTTGCGTCTTTGCCAATTTTTCGCTCAAGCAAAAAGATGCCATTTTTTGGCTCACAACCACTGATGTACATTGCGACGCCGACAAGTTTTTTCGCTCACAACTGATGATGCACATACTGACGCTGGAATTTCGCGAAACGAGCTCTTCAACGCTGTCCCTTTAAAACTAAATGAATATATTTATAGCATTCAATCACCAGCTAAAAACTCAATTTTAACACAAAATAATAAACCGCTACTGCAAGTGCTTAATGAGATATTTGGTAAGCGCTAAAATAAAACAGGATTTCTTCTAAGCTTTCTCTTTAACGTGGCGTGCCTGGCGCTTAGTTATCTTAGCGAGACAAAATGCGCTGAACAAAGCCTATCTCTGTTGCCGTTCTCTGGTAACTTCTGTTTCACTATCTTCGAAATTGTTTGACACGGATGGAAAGCCACATACACGAAACATTAAATTACCCCAGCTGACTTGGAAAGTTCTCATAACATTCTTCCTATTTAAAGTTCCTAGAACTTCCACTGTGTTAAATGGGTTCTTGCAGTTATGTTCGGCTTGCTGCGAGCTGTTCTCGTATAATGTTCTTTTTTTCCTCACTGTACTCTCTTACTGTTCTCCTGCATTATTTTCCTAACCTACATTCTTTCATCTTTAGCAGTTACTGAGATTGAATTCATCCACCCGTGAAAATGTCATACAAGAAACATTGTTTTCTGATATTTTTAGGCTGGCTGTACTTCAGTGCAATAATAATCGAAAAGTTGTAACTGCAGAAAAAAAAGTCGAGTTAAAGCACGACAAAGATACTTGTGTTCCCTATAGGAGGTCTGGCACAGAAGCTCTTTCTAATTAGGCCGTTCAAAGGAGTCTTGTAATTGGCCGGTGACTTCATGAGTAACTTCTGCGCCAGTATGCGTGGTATAAGCGCTTCGGAACGCAAACTTCTCCAGGCTTCATTAGACAATGCTTTTTTCGTCCGTGACGTCTGTCATGCGAGCCGGACACGAGAGAAGAACAGCTCATAAAACTCTTTTACCATACTTCATCTAGTTTTAGAATTAAGGTACTATGCAAATAATGATGGCACAGATTTCACAAAAATGCGTAAGCTATAGTCTTGATGATCTTGGTAATACTTTATGTTGAAAGAACGAGCAACTGTTACTGCCTTATGAGGAGGTCTTGTTCATATCAATTAAAGTGAGTCAACTTCATGATTATAGATCTAGCAAACATTTAGGAAGTTATCGTGGGCTGTGTCTTTCTATTAGGTATACTAGACGGAAAATTTATAAACTGTCGTAAATGAAAAAGCTTTAGGGGATGCCATAAGTCCACGTACCAAAAAAATCCCCTTCTCTCCCGTAAACTGCGTCCTGATTAGTTCTATAAAACTTTCTTAAAGTAAGCAAATTTAAGGGAGCACGTAGACGCTATTGAAGATACAAAAAATACGCATATTCCATTGAGGAAGAAAAAAATAAGGCCAGAACAAAAAAGGGCATTGCTCGCAACTATCCTTATTTTCAGAATATCAGCGGTATATGCATCCGTAGCAAACATGCGCGCACTCATCGCCTCACATGCGCGTCAGAAAACACGTGATTAGATTGACAAAAAAAAAATGATGATGAGCATGTGAGGCGATATGCGCGCGCATCTTTGCTACGGTTATGTATGTCGCTAATCTTCTGAAAATAGTGAGTTGGGAGTGACGCCCTTTCTGTGCTGCCCTTAATTTTAAATGCGAAGAATTTCTTCGCGAACTTCCTAGACTGTGATCTATCTATCTATCTATCTATCTATCTATCTATCTATCTATCTATCTATCTATCTATCTATCTATCTATCTATCTATCTATCTATCTATCTATCTATCTATCTATCTATCTATCTATCTATCTATCTATCTATCTATCTATCTACTATCTATCTATCTATCTATCTATCTATCTATCTATCTATCTATCTATCTATCTATCTATCTATCTATCTATCTATCTATCTATCTATCTATCTATCTATCTATCTATCTATCTATCTATCTATCTATCTATCTATCTATCTATCTATCTATCTATCTATCTATCTATCTATCTATCTATCTATCTATCTATCTATCTATCTATCTATCTATCTATCTATCTATCTATCTATCTATAAATCTTTAAATCTATCTATCTATCTATCTATCTATCTATCTATCTATCTATCTATCTATCTATCTATCTATCTATCTATCCATCCATCCATCCATCCATCCATCCATCCATCCATCCATCCATCCATCCATCCATCCATCCATCCATCCATCCATCCATGTATGTATGTATGTATGTATGTATGTATGTATGTATGTATGTATGTATGTATGTATGTATGTATGTGTATGTATGTATGTATGTATGTATGTATGTATGTATGTATGTATGTATGTATGTATGTATGTATGTATGTATGTATGTATGTATGTATGTATGTATGTATGTATGTATGTATGTATGTATGTATGTATGTATGTATGTATGTATGTATGTATGTATGTATGTATGTGTGTGTGTGCTCTCGTGATCACCCCGTTAATTTGGGGTAAACCAAAATTAGTACGGGAAAGTATGATGGTTTGACGAATACAACCCAGTGGTCATTACATAAATATATTCACAATCCCGTTTCGTACGTTATTAAATTCTTTCCACCAGACGTATGGCGAATACCGACGGATGTGTATGGGCCACAGTTATGCAGGTATATGTGCCACAGGTGATTGCATTTATGTACTTCAAAATGCCGAAAACAGAGATGGGTAGTTTTAAAGCACGAGCGTTAGGAAGCAGCTGACATCGGCAGCGTTCAACCGATGAGGCCAAAGAATAAATGCTAGGGTCCCAGCAGGAATCGAACCCATCATTGTGCGTGGCTATCAAATATTCTACCATCCTCACCAACAGCACTGCTTCAAATCCACTTACCACTTCTCGTGTTGTTCATATCCACGTTGTTGTTGGCATCGTTAGGCAACTACGAATGAGTGGTTATGCAAAAAAAAAATAACATACGGATGCTTAACGCATGTTTGTGCGATCATTTTTTTATATATTTAGCGCTTATTCGGAACGCTTCACTCAATAAAACTTTTAAAACACATTCACCTTCCATTCGCATGCTTTACATAATATTGATTTCTAAGGTACGTGGAATCTGCCGAATTTACTGCTCTTCACTGGAGGAAGAGGCAAGGAGAAATAAATATTTAAAACACGAGAAAAGACTTGCAGCGTGAAAACACACTAAAAAAAAGACTGTGTGGAGAGATAGCCCTAAAACCTATCTTGTAGAGCACTACCCCGCCAAAGGTGTAATAAGGCCGTAAAACGACGGCAGTTTCAGTTTCAGTACTGGCTGTTTCTACAATGGCCCGCCGCGAAGGGGCACCAGAGCTGCAGCTAGCGGTATAGTCTGTGCATGCTATAGTGAGAACAGCATTAATTAACTCGTTGTATAGTTTCTTTATTGCATCAGTGGTTGCAACAAGCACAATCTTCGATTACAAATCGGAAGACAGATGGTTTGGCGAAAGTTACTCCATGCCACTATCGGCAAAGTGTCATTGTTTCAAGTAGAGAGCCGGGATGGGGGCATAGACAACTTGCCGGATCAAATCAGTGTTGTTTGTGGTGTAACAATGGTGAACGAAAGTCGGCGATTTTTCTCCGAGAAACACGTTTATATGTTACACAGCTAATGAGACGAACAGACAATTAGAACACGGAGAGCATGGAGGACACTACTCCTTGTTTATTAACCTTAGTGTATTTGTTGGGATGTACACCCAAGTGAACTCAGGTAGGCGAAAAAGTGGGCTACCCTCTTTTTTCCTTGGTTCCGACAAAAGGGGGAATTTGGTACAATTCGTACAGTTTGAATAGAACAATTGATATCATCCCTGATTTCCCTGCTCTAATTGTCTGTTCAATTTACTTGGTTCTTGTAAACATGGTGCTTTCCATAAAGAGTTCTATGGTTTCATTTTGAAGCTCGCAAGTTTTCATGGCAGGATATGTTCTTGAGAAAGACATGAAATCCTGTGACTCCTTTTGCACGTACGAATGAAAACAATTATTATGATAATTATGAAGAAGTCATGCTTCTGACTGTCACAAACTTCTCTAGGGAGTATTTTCTGCCGTTTGCCTACAAAGTTCTGTGCAAGTTCAGTACAAGCCTCATTCAAATTTCGCCTACTTAGCAAAGCCCCAACACGGTGAGCAAACAATTCTAGTTTTCTGCTCCGATGGAGACTAGCACTTAGTCGCGATCCAAGACAGTAGAACCATTATGCACTGGTTGGATGATCGCTCCAGGTTCACTTTGCCCGTGCGCTCACTTATGTTTACCAGATGTAGATATGAGAGAAACACATTACGCCATGTAATACAGAAGTGACTTCTTGTGTTTCGTGCTGGTGATCTCGGGAAGGATCTTCACAGAGCTGCAGCAAAAATTGAGTAAAGCCACAAGCGAGTGGCCGTTTCTCCCTACAACACCACGGCAAAAATACGAGTGCGGCACAAGGTGATCTTGATATTTTTTCCGTAGCTCTCAGCCCTGGTATCACATTGATCTAGCACCACTCGCACGTAAATGGGCTCGCACGAGTACGAACGCTGGCCTCAGCGTGAGCAACCGCACAGCAGGTACTCATCATTGTCCAACGGTGACGTGAGGCTAGGAAAAGAAATAAGTTGTATGAAATCGCTGTTATGTTTCGCCTTTAGATTTTACTTCCTCCCGTATATTTTTACACACTTGTGCAACTAAAGTATCTATATTTCCCGAATTTCGAATAGTAAAATCTAGCGACCTAATGGGTAACTGCAGCAATACATTTGAGCACATGTGCAACCTTGTTTGTAAGATGCAGCAACGCTGAGTTAAATGATGATTCTATCTCCGGTCGGCAGCTGTGGTGGTGGCGTTGGAGCGAAAATTGAATCGATTTGTCATGCTTCTTTTGCATGGTGCTTACGGTACTCTGCTGCCGACCCAAAAGTAGTTTGTTCGATCCCGGCCGTTACGGTCGCACTTCTATGGAAGCAAAATGCCCAATGTTTCAATGCACGCTAAGGAATACTACATGTCCAAAATTTCTTTAACCCTGCAGTATGGTGAGCCCCATAGTTATATCGTATTTATGGCATGTAGAGCCGCACACAATGTTATTATTAATTTTAGCATATATACCGTGTGTGTACAAAAGTATTTTCGAATGGCTATATCGGTACCTGACCTCTACTTGTTTTATTCCCGAAACCATAGAAGTGCAATGCAGTGTTCACTCAAAAATATACAAACTTTAACATTGATGTACAAACATTAACAGTATGTACTACTTGTAGGTTCTGTAAACAGCCATGTAAGCGTCCTTATTGTTAAACTTGCCATTTTTGTATGCACTTGTATATTGTTTTTGTGTTGTGTAAATATTGCTAATGTACAAAGTGCCAGGTTGATGTTGCTTTTATGTTCTGTATTAGTTTTTTTACGATGATGAGCAATCATAGTATCTATACAAAGTACCCACCTGCTATGGTCTCAGTAGAGACTGGCAGTATTGCAAATAAATAATAAATAAATGAAAATTGATAAATTATGGGCCAAAGTTTGAAACGATGTGAAATTTCCCTCGCCTTAAAGAATGCATACTCAAGCTGGTTGCGAACGTCATTCTAAACTTATGTAATAGCATCTCGTCCGTTATATACTCCCAGTCTCGAAAATTTTACCCTTGTAAGCTGTTCCGTCTATAGATCCCTTGGAGAAAGGCCAACTACCCCTCAACGTGGGGGCGATGCTGAAGATTGTTACACTGAAAGATATCATAAGGGAAAACTGCCCCACGTGATGCAAGCGCTTAGTTAATTTCGAAAGCGTAATCAAATAATTATTAATGGGCACATGGCAAGGCAACATTTCAAAAATGCCTTTTCTTGCAATTTCAGGTTTGTATCTATTTTGCATAATATCTCCATTTGTGCGTCTGTTAACCCTTAAGCACTCGTAGAGAAGATATTTCCTGCCTCATTTCAACGCCACTGAATCTACAACGCCCAATTCCTCCGTCTTGAGATGGTTACTGCATCCGAAGCAATGCTTAAGAATCAATTGAAATAATATTTCGACTCCTACGGATTCAGCTATCATACGCCAGGGTTCCCTTTGGCGCCACGGGCACTTTTTTATTTGCGCGACAGGTCATCGCGTACGTTTTTCCCGATGCATTAACCATGTCAATGAATACATTATACACAGCGAGAAATGAGAGAAAAAGCGTTTATCGAATGCCTAATACTATTTACAGTTTCTGAGAAACTTAACATACAGACATTTCAATTACATTTACCCAATATGTAATTTACGCAGATGATACAAGCTTATGTTTTTCAGGTACGAATATTAGTCGTCTAGTAAATACAGATTCACGTAAATACAGTAAATACAGTAAATACGTCTAGTAAATACAGATTCAAGTAAATTTTGATGGACGACGACGAAGTGTCTCTTCATAGAACGCTTCTGCTTTCGGCTCCGAGCATTGTTATCAAGTTTTTCGCTTTCTACGGGAGACGCTGCTCCCTGCCCCAAGGCGACGGACGCGGAGTCATCCACTGGTCCGCCCAGCCAGAGGTCTGCTATGGCGAGCTCCTCGGTAAATCAGCGCGCCTGGCCCAGAACCAGTGAGGCCAACGGTGATAGTCACTGCATCATGGCTGTGGACGTGGAGCCTTCTGCGGCTATGTCCGACCATAGACCACCTTTGGCAAGCTCGTCGCGGAAACGAAGCACCTGTTCTAGCACCAGCGAGGACACGGAACTGTACTCGGCCACTGGCGACGACTCGTCGGATGACGACTTCGAGACCGTGAGAAGCAGGAAGGCCAAAAGAAGAAGTATCAAGTCGTCTTCACCAGCAGGGACATTAACGTCTCAGTCAAAAGGAGAATGCTGGCCGCACACCATCCTCTTCATGCCCGAGGACTCCACCATCAGCCTTCGAGCAGTAAACAGGCAAGCTCTCTCTATGTACTTTGAGGGGGTAGCACCAAACGACATTAAGGATATCCGGGTGAACACGCGGAAGAATATTCTAGCTGTGGACACAATGACTGCCAGCGCCATAGACAAGCTTCGCAGAGTATCAGATTTGGGAGGCATCAAAGTACGACCGGTTATTCCAATGGACGGTGCCTGCACGGCGGGAGTAATCTACGACATTGATTTGGCCATAGCAAACTCGGACCTCCCAACTCTCATAAAACCAGCGAACGAAGGAGTTCTCATCGCGAATGTACTTCGCCTCGGAAACACCCGATGTGTAAAGATAATGTTCAAAGGAGATTCCATTCCGTCGCATGTCAAAGTGGGACACTTCCGACATCCTGTTCGACCATTTGTCCCTAAACCACTCCAGTGCCATAACTGCATGAAAATTGGTCACATCAAGAGTGTATGTACAAACACCACAGTATGCCCCCGATGCGCTGAGCCGCACACTGCAGACGCATGTCGGGCAACAAGTCTGAAGTGCAGAAACTGTGATGGTCCGCATGATGCTGCATCCAAGGAATGCCCTCGGATTAAGAAGGAAATCGCCATTATCAAACAAATGGTTAGGGACAATTCAACCCACAGAGAGGCTGCTGAAAGGGTACGGCGGCGACGTAGTCGCCGACGGAGGCGTGGAGGACAGAGTGTTGCGCATAACCCATTTCCTCCGAGCACGAGTGAAGTAGTAAGCACGAAGCGAAAAGAAGTGGAGAAGCTCACAGCTGCGGATGAGTGGCCTACGCTTCCGCGTACACAGCCTGCAAAGGAGCCTCCTGCGAGGCCTCGCCGCCCTACACCTTCCACCGAGTCTACTTCCGTTGAGGATGTGTCAAGGGTCGATCGACAGATCATCCCGATGTTACGATCCCTCGTCGCTGTCATGGCAGACATACTAAGAAGCCTGGGAACTCCAACCGCTCGAAGCGGGTTACAGGTGTTGGACGCGCTGAGCCCAGTCCTCGCCTCCCTCGCGTAGAGTCATGGCAGGAGATCAACAATCGTTCCGCAAAGACGTCAGAGAAGCATCAGTCATCCAGTGGAACGCAAGAGGACTTAGATCACGGATTTCCGATTTTCGTCAGTACGTGTTTTCTAACCTTTTCCCAATCATCGTAATATGTGAACCGAAATTATCAAACCCGATCAGGCTATCTGGCTACGAATCAATCCCGTCCAAAACCCGAAACGAAAGCAGCAAGGTCATTGTGTATATTCGTCGGGAGCTTACCTACATCATTCAACCTGTGTCGCCTCATGATGAGAACCAATATGTTTGCCTGACTGTGAAGCAGAAAACCCTCACCTTCACATTAATAGGTGTCTACTTATCTCCCTCAGCCCGTTTTGATTGCCAAAGACTGGATGACATTCTTTCGAGCGTCCCGGATCCGTGGATAATTATAGGAGACTTCAACGCCCACCACCCAATCTGGGGAAGTTCAAAAGTCAATACCACGGGCCGGAGGCTGGCTTCATTTGTATCGACTCATGAACTGTCTCTACTTAATGATGGGAGCCCTACATTTCTGCGAGGATCAACGTACAGCAGCTGTTTGGACTTGACGTTCGTGTCACGTCGCTTCGCCACAAGCGTTAAGTGGTTTTTAGACATCGAGACACATGGTAGCGATCACATCCCCAGTTATCTCACCATCGAAGGCTTTGCTAGCGACCACCCGCCGAAAACCGTACGGAAGATCGATCTTTAAGCATTCAAAACCAACATTGAACACGCTTGTGAAAAAGGCTTAACCTCTGACATTGAGCAAGCGATCAAACAAGCAGCGCAGAGTGCGATGCGCACGCTGGCATATTCTTCAAGGCCCTCAGAAACGGACATGGAGTTAGAGCGACTCCGTGCGACTCGTCGGCGTGCGGAGCGTAGATATCGACGCACAAAATCCATTCAAGATCTACGGATGGCCAGGCGCATGCAAAAGAAGATCCAGCGTCGTATAGACAAACTGGAGTTTCAACGGTGGGCGAAATTTTGCGCGAGTCTAGACCCTCGCAAACCGCTTTCTCAAATATGGCGAACCGTGCGAGGCCTACGCACATTTCCCCAACAACGTTTTCCGTTTCAAAGCCTTGGCCCTTTTCCAAAATAGAAGGGATATCGAGGTAGCGGAAGATTTTTGTAGGAAGATTGCGGGCCCACCAAATTGCACAGAAGCCCTTACTGCTCATTACACGCCACATTCACTTGACCCGCACCTGGACCTGCCTTTTTCAATGGAAGAACTGAATGTGGCTCTTGCTTCATGCAATCGATTGTCATCGCCTGGGCCGGATGGCATATCATACCGCCTATTATGCAATCTCGGTGATCGAGCACGAAAGTGCTTTGCTGGAAGTATTCAATGAGTCTTGGAGAGATGGAACGGTCCCCAGAGAGTGGAAAACAAGCCGGTTGGTTGCACTTCTCAAACCTGGAAAATCGCCTCTAGAGCTGACATCATACCAGCCCAATAGCGCTGGCTAGTTGCGTAGGGAAGCTGATGGAGCGAATGATCCTTGCCAGACTCGAGTGGTTCCTAGAACGCCATAGAATATATCCAGACGCCATGGCCGGTTTTCGTCGTCTTCGGAGCTCCATTGACAATGTCATTGACCTGGTGACCTACGTACAACACCAGAAAATGAGCAGACGGTTATCTGTCGCACTATTTTTAGATGTCAAAGGAGCATATGACAATGTTTCTCACGAAGCCATACTTGACGCCCTCGAGTCAGTTGGTTTGGGTGGGCGAGTGTACCGCTGGATCCAATGCTACCTACATATGAGATCATTGTTTATGCAAACTGATGATGGGCCGACTTCTGAACATTATACACACCGTGGTGTTCCTCAAGGTGGTGTATTGAGCCCCACACTGTTCAACCTGGTTCTGATCGGTCTCGTTGAACGCATACCAGATTCCGTGCAGATATCTCTCTATGCAGATGATATTTGTGCCTGGACATCAGGTGTAACACGTCCTCAGGTACGTGCGAGACTCCAGAAAGCAGCGAATTCAATATCGGCGTACCTTAGAGAACAAGGCCTCGAGATTTCTCCTGAGAAATCGGCGCTGGTCGCGTTCACGCGGAAGGCAATGACGTCATATCCCATCGCCATCAATGGACACAGTGTCTGCTACGCCAGGACCCACAGGTTTTTGGGGGTCACGATCGATCGAAATCTCTGCTGGAGTCCCCATGTGGCCACTCTAAAGAAGCGCCTAACGGCCATCGCACAACTTTTCAAGTTCCTCGGAGGCAAAACGTGGGGCACATCAGTGCACGCGATGTTGCATTTGTACAAAACGCTGTTTCTGGGGTACCTGCGGTATAGCTTGCCGGTTCTGACGAACGCTTGCAAAAGCAGTATACGCACAATAGAAAACGCCCAGGGCCAGGCACTCAGAGTTTGTCTTGGATTACCACGCTGTACATCAACAGCGGAAACCATCGCAATCGCCAAAGATCATCCGGCCACAGTGCACATTACTTTGGAGGTGCTTAGAGCTCATATTAGACACCTTGCTCGCGCCCCTGCCCACCACCTAGCTTCGCTTCCAGAAGATCGACCGAGTGCCTCCTTCTGTAAGAGAGTATTGACTTTCCGTGAGTGCCTTCCAACAGTCTACACACCTCCGGAACGGATACTAACACCTCCTTGGTGCTTGGACCGACCAAAACTGCGCTTGACAGTGCCGGGGATTCGCAAGAAGGCGGAGCTCTCGGCGCCAGCTTTAAAGCAGATGATTCTACTCATGCTACACGAAGAATACAAAGATCATGTCAAACTTTACACGGATGGCTCGACAACTGTTGGAGGATCTGCAGGAGCTGTGATCTTCCCAGCAAGAGCCGAAACCATCCAGTTCAGAACGTCACACAAGACGACATCGACAGCCGTGGAGCTCGCGGCACTCCGCAGCGCACTCCGCAGGATTGACCAAGAGACACCACAAAAATGGAGCATTTTTACTGATTCGAAACCAGCTCTCCAATGTCTACACAATACTCTACGTCGTGGACCTCAAGATCAATTGGCGCTCGAAATACGACAACTGTACCATCACCTAATAGACGAAGGACATGACATATCTTTTCAGTGGTTACCAGGCCATTGCGGCATCATCGGTAACGAGCATGCCGACAATGCAGCTAAGAATGCTCACGAAAATGGAGTGATGGAACCTATTCCACTATCAAGAAGCGACGCAGCAGCAAAGATTAATACGCTTGCGCAGGATGTCGCAAGGTCTATGCGGAATACGCCCGGTTTTCTCCACACCCGTCTTCACCGCCTGGACCCATGCCTACGACTTACTATTCCATCTGGCCTACCCCGATCCGAGACGACCCTTCTCTGCCGTATGTGGCTTGGGGTGTCTTTCACGAACGCTTTTGCCTGCCGCATCGGAATGAGAGACAGCGCTACATGCGACCATTGCGACAATGACGAAACAATTGAACATATTTTATGTCAGTGCCCCCAGTACAGCTCTCAGCGACAGTCCCTCTCAGCAGTGTTTGCTCGCCTCGACGACCAGCCATTTTCTGAGCAGTCAATCTTGGAATGTCGGAAAGATCGAGCTTCACGCCAGAAAGTAACGAAGGCGCTGATGAAGTTTCTGCGAGCGACCCGCCTCGTAGAACGATTGTGACACTACTGTGTGCGAGTGTGTGTATGTGTGTTTGTGCTTCTCTTCCTCCCTTTCCCCTTACCCTTTCCCCAGTGCAGGGTAGCAAACCGGATATGTTTTCTGGTTAACCTCCCTGCCTTTCCGCATTAAAATTTTCTCTTCTTCTCTTCTAGTAAATACTGTTAACTGAACGTTGCAAAAGATATACAGCTGGACCCTTAAAAATCCTTTACTTATATACTGTCTCAAAACAAAAGCTGTTCTTTTTCGTGCTAAATCTCCCCTCAATGAAACCACTGAATCCTACAATCTCATGTTAATTAGCAGCATAATCGAATTATCTTCCACCGCGAAGTCCTTGGGTGTTGTTCTGCATGAACACATGAAACGGGATTATCACACGGAATTTTTATACAATAAGCTTTGCAAAGTCTTGGGTGTCTTGAGAAAATGTCAGGGTTTATTGCCAGTTCCTCAAAAACGTCTGATATTTATTGCGCTCTTTACATCACATCTGAGTTACTGCAACCTAATTTGGGGTAATCGAACAAAGCAATCTATTAGTAACCTTATTATCTTTCAAAAAAGGTGCTACGATCTGTTGCGAACCTTTCTTTTAATGCCATTACTTAACAATTATTTGCTAAATACAAAATATTCAAATTAAACCTGCTCTACGACTATTCTTTAGCAGTGTCTTTTAGATCTGATACCATAAAAGGCCGCGGCTATATACGCAGCTTAGCTAACTTGCAAGTAAATCCTTCAACGCGCCTAAACCGACACTCTGAATATTGGCATGTGCAGAGACCACGCACAAATTATGGCTTTCAGACATTGAGTTATTGTTTGCCGAATATACTACATAAATAAGGAATTATTTGAGAAAATGTTCGTATGATCTCTAATATTTTTATTTTAAATATGCTTTATTAACTTGTGTGTAGTATTATTTTCTGTTTGATTACTTCTTTCTTTCGATGTATAGCATGTGTGTTTTGGTTAATATAGTGTGTTTAATTTTTTTGTTCTGATGCAAAGCATGTGCATTGCTGGTTTAAACTGTCCTGTGTTTAATTTGATTTTGCCGTTTTTGTTGCCACAGTTTCCATAGGGATATGGGGCTTTGTCAAGCTTTTTTTATACAGCTTTTTTTTCTCTGTCCCAGCCTCTTACTCTACATCTGTACGTAGTAAGTAAACTAAACTCAAACTCAAACTCAACGGGAAAATACTTTCCTACGGGCCTTCTCGGACGCTAGTT
This sequence comes from Rhipicephalus microplus, assembly GCF_013339725.1. Classification (NCBI taxonomy): domain Eukaryota; kingdom Metazoa; phylum Arthropoda; class Arachnida; order Ixodida; family Ixodidae; genus Rhipicephalus; species Rhipicephalus microplus. The sequence goes on from NW_023607856.1 coordinate 47,448, forward strand.
CTCAGAATCACTACTCAGTTCTCTGTAAACAGGCTGTGAGGGCTGTAGTGCACCTTATGATGCAAACAATGCTTTATACATTGAAGGGCATGATGATGTGAATGAACCTTTGTCCATAATTACTTGCTAAAATGGTGACGCACAGATTATGACCGCATACGATGAAAATAGAAGGCGTTGGCTCTTCGGACTGCTAAACGAATACTGTGGAAGATAAACTCAACCAGGCACGAACATTTAAGGTCTTCCAAAGTGGTAGAATTAATCGGTGTACCAGATGAAGGGCGGCTTCCACTTGTGCCACTTTTTGCTTGAAAAATGGTAATCAATTAAGTAAAAATCAATCAAACTCAATAAAAGGCTGCCCGTGCTGCTCAAGTGAACAGAATGAAGCGTGATCATTTTTTTTGCTATAATTGCGATGTTCTCCTGTGCGCCGCGTCAGGCTTCGATAAATTCCCGCAGAGGTAGAGTTCTGCCAAAACCCATTGGGAAGTACACTCCCACCCCAATAATTTTCAATACCAGTAATATTAGAAGACTTTTGGCTATTAATAATCTTCTTTGTACAATAAGACCACGTTTTGAAAGAGTCACGTAATAGTATGTACAAGAGACCCCATATGGACGTTCAAGCGTTAAAAAGCATTTTTTTGCAACAACTTTTTTCCACATGCACACTATCACAAGACGCCGTATGGGCGCCTTGCTTACGGTTCATTTTTTTAAATATGAAAAGAAAGTTTCTCCAAGCAATTGAAAATATTTGTCTAGAGCCAGCTCTATATAAGAAATTATTGCTTGAAAACTTCGAAGGCCGCTCTAAAGCATTGTGCGTCTTTTTATTCGCACTTGTTACTCGGAGTGTGTCCTGAATATTTCAGCTCCTAGCTTCATTACACCTTGTGTGTATCGGGCTTATTCAAAGCTTGTGAGGTTCAGAGTAAAGAATGTATTCAGCGAGTGTCAATTTTGCGGTAACTAGTGCAGTCCACTTGTAAATGTCAT